>DWLI01001377.1:0-15835 GCA_018249915.1 Cecropterus dorantes dorantes | reverse complement strand
ACTATGAAAAAGTATGTATATTCAGGTTGATTATTCAATTAAGAGCTTTAAAAAGAGCACTAATCGCTTTGGGTATTCATCAATATAATATTCTATAAAATTTGAAGACCTGTGTGTATAGCGTTTAAAGGCAAAATACATGACGGTTATATGAAGACGTGCAAGAGTTCGCTTATGGAGCTAATACTAATTGAAGTAATTAGTATTCACGAAACTATCTGGATAACCACTACTTATAGTAATTAGTTCCATTAATATATTATTTCCTTGAATTTGATTTGGTCAAATGAGGTCTGATCTAATTATCAGTATTTGTCTGTCTCCCCAAGTCTTACTTGACTTGGCGAGATAGACAGATCTGTGTGATATGGCTGGAAATAATTGGGAAACTTATTTGTAGCCAATATATCTAGTCCGCTTTAGGCCATGAGTGTTTGAGTCTAGGCTGCGGTCTTTTTCGGCGACTGTGAAACAATCTGACTGAGCTGCAAAAGTTTCGGTTGGTGTCGATAGAGTACAGATAGGTATGACCATTGCACTATACTTGAGGTAGTTGTAGAAAAATAGTAAAAATACCCTCTTAGCAATAACGCGTCTGTTGTTTAAGGTATCTGGACCCAAGCAGTGGTTTCATCTGCAGTAGTCGCTGTTATTGGGTTTAACCTGCTAAGAATTGTATTGTGGCTTGCAGAACCTATTTACAGAACTAATTACTACCGTACCTGACAGTCTTGGCCTTTTTGCCTCGGTGGCAGCTTCATACTTAACGGCAATATAACAATACATATAAGTGTCCAGTTGTAGCTGACACACTTAAAGTACCTGTGCTAGATTAAGGAACTGATGGAAAACGTAGCCTACCTGAAGGTCTAGGTCTCTGAGCCCGAGCAGCGGCTTTCCTCGCAGCGGCTGTGGGACAACCCGATAACGAGCGATGAGTGCTCCGATTGGAGCTGACGTGGCCTCGACCGTTGCACCCTGGCGTGGGACACTTCAAGATCGTCTCGTGCAACGCCAAAACTAGGAGTAGACAAAGGAATCTATTAGTTACTAGCTAAAGTACCTACCCATGCTTCACTACGGGGTATGAAAATACTCGCCATCTTTAAATAGTGCAAAATATCGACATCAAAACTAACCTATAAATTGATCAGGTAGATAAGCTACAACAAATGCAATTTGTAAATAGGATCAGTGTTTTTCGCGTACCATCTCATCTTTATGTAGTGCTATAGAAAGGTATCACCTGTGTGACTAACTAATAATCAACTAATGGACTACAACATTGATTGGTTTGGAATATCTTAATGTATATTATTTTAAAATACCTTATACCTACTTTAAGTTCAGAAAATTAGTATTTATAAATCATTTATGACTGATTTTGAAAGGTAATATACCTATATACCTATAAGGTAACGTATCGGTATCGTTTGGTTTAAGTTTAAAAAAAGTTTCTCCTGTACTATTCTATCTCTTTATTTGTATATCGTTTCCTCCTTTACGATATTTACATTTAAAATAATAATAATAAATGACGATCATATATTATTACTTGTTCTTTTTCGTTTCCTACAATAATTGTATGTGGCTTTATAGGAAGGTGTATTCAATTTTTTGCCGTAGTGCCGTATTGCAGTAGCAATGCTTTTCGTACTAATAAGTTTTGTAATTGATCACTATTTGATGACTTATTATTCAATATACCTTAACCAGTTGTATATATTTTCTATATCTCATTATTTCATACTTAAACTTGTTACTAATGTCTAGTGATTTGGATGTAAACTCGATTCTCGACTCGAATGACTCGATTGTATAATTGCAAATAAAGCTAGCTGTATATAGACTACATAAATTATAGTGGCAAAATAAAATCATAGGTAATAAACTACATTAATATTGAAACTTAGGAGTGCGTTTCAAATACAAAGTTATAATGTTATCGCAATGTGGGTAGCAACATAAATATATCTACAACAGCAACGTAAAACATAGTACATAAAATTGAAAATAAAGTTTCTAACAAAAGAACCAGTTCCGTTTTACTTACTCTCCGGTGTGACTTTATCCTTTCTTGGGCATCCTGACAGACTGATGGAACAAACGATAAAAATGTCATTTTAACATAAGTAAGTTAAGGTATGGGGCAACAAAGTCAAGTCGAAGTTATTGTAATTGTATTATATATGGGATTTATAATGAAAGTGTGTGACGTTCCAAGGTAACTGAAAGGCATGGTAATCATCTGCTCAACTTACCTCCTGTGGTGCGTATAAAGTCCGGTGACGTGGCCCTGCCCATTGCAACCGGGAGTTGGACACTTGTTGCCCTCTGTGAACAAATCGACCGGTGCACAAATTAGTATATTCTTAATCGGGCGGGGGCGTGCAAGAGCGATCGATACGGCCGGGCGTGCCGCGGGGCGTACCTGCGCGGCGCCGCCCACACTGCGGCCCCACCTCCCGTAAACTCCAAAGAAAAAATAAAGAACGTCGGGCGGCTGCGCGAACGGACTGACAATTTTTCTTTCAGGAGAAGCGGGCGGTGCGAGCGCCCCGCCCACCGCCTGTCCTGACCCGTTTTTATTGCGCGTCGCCGTGACGTAAGCCGAGCTATCGGCCAACAATACGAGGAAAATCTTTAGGTACCCGACGTATCTTATACATGAAATTTACGTAGGTGGAGCTTCGCCATACATTTACTGTCGCACACGGAATTATACGAGACTTTTTACAAATGAGTGATGATTTGTTGCCGGCTTTTGTTGGTTTACTGAGCAAATAAGGTTAGCGAATAATACACCAAGTTTTAGATTTAACGCTGTAAGTAATGTTAAATAATCAAGAGACGATCCACAATCGTTTACTTTTATTGCATTGTTCCCATATGTTAAGCATAGTTAAGACATTGCAAGTTGAATCCTCAACTTGAACTCGCAGCAGGGGTTCACTAAAGTAAAGGATATAGCGCAACGACCTTGAAACAAACTTGAGTTAGTTCATAGCCCGGAGTTCTGTTATAGCGACGTCGTTAAGAAAGTTTGGCAATGGCTGTTGGCGGAGTGCGGTACCTCTGGAGACCGGCGGAGAGAGCGCGGAGAGCGGGCGCGAGTCTCGCGCGGGCTGCGCGGAGGGCACGGTGCGCGCCTCTTGCAACGCCGTGGCCGCGCGCGACCCCGCACCCGCTGGCTGCAGCACGGTGTATTGCTTCGACCCCTTTATCGCATTCTTATCGTGATCGTTAGAGTAACCCCCGAAGGGCTCGATGGGTATCGTCACCCCGTGGATCTTGTGCTTCACTTCCGCCGGTGGCTTGAACGCCGACTGCGTGGAATACGGTAGCGAAGCCGTAGCAGCTTTGTAAGCGTTGTATAACGTTTGTTTATTAACCGACATTATCTCACTCTTGAGTCTCTCTTTTGAGTCCCGTTCGTCGTCCAGGCGGTCCGAAATGTCGATCTCTAACTCGTTCGACGAATCCATGTCGTCGAAGTTGGGTCCGTCGTAATTATCAGTGTACTTATTGTGGTCGTATTCGTCGCTACTTTTTCCTCTTTCGGATCTATGGGACCCGTTGCTTACTTTCTCTATTTCGATCGTTCCTAGGATATTATCTTCTCGGTGATTACGCAATGAAAAGCTTTTTTGCGATACATCTGCACTTTCTGAAGATTGAGAAGGGGAAGACGGCAACATTTTGTCTGAACGTTTGTCATGGAAGAGATTTTCAAAGTCGTTAGCATCATCGTTTTCGGAACTGTGTGCAGAAGGCGGATCTCGTGACCAATTACCAGAGAGATTTTTTAACGCAGCCTGTGTTTCTAAGATAAGAGTTTCGTCAATTTCATCATTCTGGCGTACAAATTGTGGTAACTGTGCAACTAGGACACGCCTATGTGATTCGACCCCCTCTCGTCGTTCTTCGTCAAATAGCCTTCTTCGTCGTTTGTTAGCTAAGTCTTCGTCCATGGAACTCGGATCAACCGGTCTTCTGTCTGTAACTCTGAATGTCTCTACATCTACACCAAACTCCAGTCTTCGTTTGTTGATTTGGCCCAGTGAATTGTGCGTATTTAGTGGCGAAGACCTGGAACAAACAGTGCAATGACAGGACATGTTTCCGCGGGAATATAACATGGACATCGATATTAAAAAAGGGTACTTGCGATTCGATTTTCCATCCACAATCACAATATTTTTACGCGGAAATGATTCTCGGCGTTTTCAATCGATGTCATCACTGCCTTAACACTCGGTAGTTTTATTTATAAGCACAAAAATCGTTCCCACGTAAAAACCATTTCACTCAAGAGCTTTCAGACCAACTATATTTTAAAGGGGAAATATTATCATTCGGTAGTAAATAAATAAAATTACGGTCGTTAGTTTGTAAAATAATTTTGTATTACTAAGTTACTGAAGTACTGCCTCACGTCTCACCTACATCTGTTAAAAAATTAGATTTTGATACATTTGAAGTCTACTAATAAAGCAAAAAAATAATAAAACCACGCTTTTTCTAGTTTTTGACTGTAAAACTATGTCGAATGTTTTAAAGTCCCACAGAATTTTAAAAGTTTTTCATGAGTTTTTCAAAAACTTTTATTGACGTTAAATTTTAGTGTACGTCAAAATTGTCAGCAGTGATTGTAAAAAGGTTTAATAAGTCGATTATAATAATACGTTTTATTATATTATTGTATCCTACATTTTTCTGTATATTACACGTCAGTTAGTCATTGGTTAAAATATATACTTATCGCTTATTACATTTCAGGCTTATTGATATTGTTTTTGGATTTGGTTTACTTCAATGATTTGGTTACATAACTTGTTTTACTGTTAATATTTTTTTTCCTTTTTTATTATATCTTACCAAGTCCTAAACCTAGAAAGATTTATATTTTTTGGTTTTTCATATTTTGTATTTTTGATGTTAATCCTTTGGTAAATAACGCAATGCTTTCAATTTTACTAATTTTAATAATATAGTATCATTTTTTGTCCTTGTATTTTAGTAATTGTTTTATAGATGAAACAACTTTAAATTGGAATATATTAAAATATCATTTCACCTAACTTCGTCCACAACGACATTATTCTACAAAGCGTTTGGGTGGAATTATTGATCCGTCGTTCTCCAAAAGTTGTGCAATATGCGCTCTACTTCAGATCGTAATCGATGGTCCTTGACGGCACGACCCTACGACGCCGGAAGACCGAAATACCGATAGTACGTAGCAAACATTTACGTACGTGACTCCCTAGTCGCTACGGACGTTAAATGAGATTACGCGAAACGTGTGCCGTTTTCGAATCGCCCGAACGGGTTGGGACGCGAGAATCTACGTTTGGGTGAACGTTAGTTCGTGTGTTGGCGTAGGGTAATTAGATAAACCCTGAGGGTTGGTGCTTAACCGGTTTAAACTAGTGCAAGTCGGACCTTTATCAGCGGGTGGCGAGTGCCGGGTTATCTGGGGCCGCGTTAATTGTAATGCAGGGAGATTAAGCCGATATGAGCACATCCTTGATATTGCTAGAAGGCCAGGATTAAGGGACGATGAGACGATCTGGCGTCTTAACTATTGTGAGTAAGATTTAAAATGTTCTTGAGTATCACAGTCAAGGGTCGTTATTGTGGTGTAAGAACGGTGAATGCGATGTTTAAGTCATCTTTTAATATTTACAACTTACTACACGTTATTTACTTTTATATGAGTTTTGACCATATTTTGAAATATTGATCGACTTGTCTATATCTATACTATTTTATAAAAATGAGATCGTGTGTGTAATTTTGTTACTCATTCAAGCAAGAATCACTGGTCCGATTTAGTTGAAATTTTGCATGAATGTAGCTTATTTACCTGGTCAACTTATAGGCTACATTTAATTTAGCGATTTTGCATTATTTAAAGATGACGATTATTTTTATGTCCCGTAACAAAGCACGTATACTTCAGTTAGTACATTTCGAATTTTTTCTTTTAACATTAAATTATTCCTCGTCTTGCCCCAGTTCCAAATCACGGTGAAAATGAAACTTACAAACGAAATTAAAATGGACTTTGGACTAATACCGAAACTATCTGGTACAAGTCTGAGAAAGTTGAAAAATAGTTTAAACTTAGTAATGCGATTATTATAATTTTACAATTTCATGATTTCGGAATAAAATTGAGGAATAAAGATTTTATAAATACGCAAGTAATTTTCGCTGAAACTTTATTGTACGATCACGTTATGCATAACCATTACATAATTTAGCTGTAATTCCTTGAGACTCAGATATAATACCTCAGAAAATGAAAGGTGAGCCGTGGGACCTGAGACCCTTTCGCCCTATGGCAATAACAAACACGCGTCGGCCTCCCGCGGGCCCCGAGACTGGCTCCGAAATTCAAATTGCACCTTAGAATTCTTAATTATTGAAATCATAAATCAAAACGTGCCGTCTGGGCGAGCGGCCATAAAATTGGAGGGAGGCAAACGCGAGAAAACTCGAGTGTGGTAGGATTAAGACATTATCACTTTTCTTTCGAGCAGTCGCGCCCTCCTTGGCCCGACTCGGCTGTAAATCAGCGGCTAAATCCTCTGGATTAGATTCATAGAGTTGCCGCGGCCTGAGGATCGCGCGCCAGCGATAATGGCGTCGTGTGCTTGCGTGATTTCGCTTTTAAATCGACTCCCGGCGAAGATAAATACACTCCCAATTTGGTCTCATCCTCCAATTGAGTTTCCCGTTTAGACGGCTTTACTTGATCCTTGATTCGAGTTTATAGCGAATAACATCTGAAGCTACCCGATAACGCTGGTCAGCTTTTGTAAAACACGTAAAACTTTAAGCCGGTAATCTCACCAGCTTAAGTAAATCTCTACCTAGAGACAATAGTTCATCGTCGAGGATGTCGTGAAGACTGGAATGGAAGTACACATAAGTTCGTTCTTATTATCTTATTATAGTAAATCTTCGTAATGAATGAAATAATTACGTTTAATCCAATTATCATTGATTTTTAGTGATTTGATGTCCTTCAATTAATTAAAAAAAAAACAAATGGAAATGGCACCGTTATTCCGCGAAAAATCTTTTTTATATGCCCGATTTGTATTTTTATTATAATTATAATAAAAATACAAATTAGGCAAATTTGCTAAAGTTACTTCTATGGGAGGTCCACCTGGTGTACGAATCGAGTATATGGGATTTTTTAATCAAGTATGAATTGAAACCACAGTAGAAACTGTCCAGGGACACAAAATACAATGGCCAATATATTAATTTTAATTCCAACCTCTCTCGATTCACAATCCAAAAATCGGAGGGTTGTTCGAATTCGAGGTCAAAACTTTATTGATTAAATACAAAAGGAGGGTGGCTATTGCTGCAAGTACATGAGTAAAAAATCAATATCGCAACTGTTTAGCAGGGGTTAGGGGCATATTGTACATTGTTATCAATTTTAAAAATGAGGCGAATAACACCTCATTTAAACAACAAGTCATTAATCGTTTATATATGATGTTTTATATTTTCTTTACATAAAAGTAAAAATGATCAAAGTAGTTGATCTCTGATACTATTCTGCTACGTCCCTTTAAATAGGTGGGCATTCAATGTTTTTAAACTACTCATAAAATCTACTAAAAATGAACATTGTGTTACAGATTTTAAGTATAAGCTATCGCCCAACAAATTTCTAACTGTGTCCGACGTTGCCTAACTTTATAGATCGATCAAGCTATAGAAATCGCGAAGCTATGGGCGGTCACGTTTAAATTTATATTAATGAGTAATGATATGTTGGGCCTTACGCATTTTAGATATGGATTCCAATCCGTAATATTTGACTAGTCGTAATCATATGCTTGTTGAACGCTTACTTTTTTTTAAATTTAATTTGAATAAAATATGTAATGAGATAATATGTTGTCCCGACTCGGGCTTTTACGGACTATATTAACATGAAAATGATAGAAGATTTACCTTATTCAATTTGTTGTTTCGACAACAACTTCTTTCCCATTAGTAATGATTAAGTAATGAAGATCCGAAAACAGGAAATAATATCTATCGAATCAGGAATTTAGGACCCCTTAATTGGTTAGATATTTTAAAAAACTAATACTTAAAAGTGTACTGCACTTCTCATTACATTAAATATGCAGTCTGTTCACAACAGGAGTAGAGCACGGACTAAAGTACTGAGTTCAAACGTATTGTAATTATATTTTTTTATACAAATATTATAAAGCAGTAGAGTTTGTTTGAACGGGCTAAGCTCATGAAATACTGGTTCGAATTTAAAAATTCTTTTTGTATAGGAGGACTATATAACATCACGCTATGTTAGTTTGTTTGTTTTCTTATTTAGTAGCGGAAGAAACCGCGTAGCACACGTATTTCTGTTATATTACTTTATTTTTTGTATTAACAAATAACACGAACGTTCTTACAGTTGAATAGAACCACTGAGAGTTATAATAAAATAGATACCGTTTATATATTTGTGTGTTAGTTCTCATTTCATCGTATTAGTTCTATTATAATATTACAGGAACAGTGCAACATGTGAGCACAAAAATCAATATCGGGATAGTTTAGCTCAGTTAGTAAGTGGGGTAATGGTACACGGTGCATTGTGACTGGCAACCACGCACCCTCGCGACGCGCTAATAGGGTTGCGACTGGGCTATAAAAAGATAAAACATACGAAAACCTATAACATTTGTTAAAAGATTGGTTCTTTATGTTATAAAATTAAAAAAAAATCTTAAAATTGGAAATTCACAAAATATCGTCTTTCTCTAAGTCCGATTTATAGTAATATAAAAAAGAAAGCAGTTCTTTTGAATAATGAAAAAACTAATTTCATTTATTAACATATCAACACTTATAGTTTAACCATGTATATATTATATAAGTCATATTAAATGTGCGTTTATTTAATTTGTTTTGTGATCTGGTTATGAAGAAGACTACTACAATCTTTTTAAGTCACACAATTTATTACGTAATTTTTATATTTGATTTATTAATTAACATTCACTTGAAATACGCTAACAATATAATATATGTAAAGAAAAATTATAAATGGTTCATTTATTAATGTTCAATGAATATTTAGTTAATACCTTCAGACTTCGGAGCTCTTCCAAATATATCTGAAGAACAAGACATACATAAATACAATGCATCACTCTCCTTCTGAGACCCTAATAAGTTAATACCAAATCCATATAAAGTATTCTTTACATATTTTACACAACCCTGTTTAAAGAGTGCTCTTACGGGTACAACAAAGGGGAACACGGGGACTATCGGACAATCTCTTGTTCAAATGTGTTCGCATTTGATTCACGTAAAATATAACACATTATTTAGAAACTTGTTTTCCATTTATTTACTTATTTTTTATCATCTTACAATTTTATTAATTTGTTGCTTTCAGCATAAACTACATACTTATTATATTTAAATATATTTTAAGAAGGTTAGTTATAATTAATTTGTTGTTACTTTATATATTTTGTTCGAAAAACGTTTCCACATTTTTATAAACATTTTAAAATTTGGGTACTATAAATAAAGGAGACAAGTGACGTTGTAAAAATGTAAAGACTCTTCTAGCGACTAAAATGTGAAACATGTATCACAGCCCTATTTTGTTTAAAGGGTGCACGCGTGAGGGTCGCTGAGGCATATCGAGTTTTAATTCGGGCACATTTGTTTTGCGAATACTTAATATTTCTTACGAATTATTTCACAAATTTACTATTTTTGTCATCTATTGCTACGAGTAAGATAACCGTAATCTTTTGCTAACAATAAGAAAACTCAAGAACTTATATAATAAAAGAATGGAATGATTTTAAACTGTTTTCTGTTAAAATAAATTTTTGCATAACATATTAGTATGAGACGCGTAAGTGAACGTATTCGCTAAAAACGTTAAAAAGGGAATATTTCCGTAAAAATCTTTTGTATCACATCCCTATTCCCTGTTCCCTATTTGAAGGGCACTCGGAGTGAAGGTTAACGCGAGGTATCGGGCCCTCGGCTGCGGACACATTTCCGTCATGTGTTTATTTTTACATGATATAATTTAAAAGAGTTGCTGTCTATTTGTGAATCGCGAATTATTTGATATTCTTCATTATATTTCAGTAAATCGTTTTTATAATCATATGTTAAAGATTCTCTTCAATTCTCTTTTGTTAGAATATTTGGAGTTCTTAAGTTTTTATCACATTTTTCTTTTCACATTACACCAGCTTATTATTAAATATAACTTTACGGGTTGAATACGAGTAATGTTACAATATAATGGTTGATAACAAAATAATGGTTTTGTAAAGCAAATGAATCGAAATATTATATATCGTCGGGAAAGAGTGATTGTTACTAACAGTTTTACTGGCACTATAAAAGTTATCGGTTCTTGGTTTTTTTAGGTAGTTTAAAAACATTTTATGTAGATTTTTTTATCTGATTGAAATAGCAAACGAGCATGATATCATCTAGAGCAAGAGTTCTATGGGACGTCGATTCTCCTGAACACTGAAATGGTCGCCTCATATATAAGTGAGCTGTCAAAATAACTAGTGATTACAGTGCTTACGATTATGATTAAATACATATGAAAACGTTTAAACAACACCATCAACTTAAAATAAATATATTTTTTAAGTTTCTATTATTCGATATTTTATTGTAACTTTTTCCGTAAATTATCAATTGTGTTACTTCTGAGAATTAGACGAATCCGTTACGTCTCCGTAAATATTATGATAAATGCTAAGTCTACCAACGTAAAACTTTTTGGCCCTCTATGTGTTTTATTAAATTTTTATGCTGTTTTGATAATTTTGATGATAATTTTATAACGCATTGTATGAAATATGTATATAATATTTTTTTTTGTTTAAAAGACACTGTTATAAACGTAGGTTTTACTTTGAGGCAATCTGTTAGTTTCTGTGATAGGCAATATTTCGGGTTAATTTTATTAAGTTTTTATTCAATTGGGGTTGTTAATAAACGTTTTACCACAATTTGTAGAAATGGAATGGAATTGGAATGATAACTTTCCGTATCGAAATAACTATTCAGCTTATGATTTTCGGTACATTTGAACTATGTGAAGGTCGACATGATGCGTTTTGACATAAAATTATCGTTTCTTAGTTTACAAACTTATAGTAGAAAAGAAATAATGACTAATTTAAAATTTTGCATAAAACCAAAATAGAGTAACATTTTACCAAACTAAATAACATAATTACCCGATTTGCAAACTAGTTACTTAATGAACGCTAATCTGTACGTGCGAAATGAGGTACAATTAAGTCGACGAAGGTGCCCATCAGATAGCTTCGGCGGCTTCAGTGGAAACAATTTCAGGGCGTTATCAAGATCGCCCGCCCGCCCTTGAGGCGGCACACGTGACGTTGCCAACCCTACAGGCTTAGGTGTGTGGGATTAAACGTTATGATATTAATGAGTGTTTAATTATTATGATTAGGATTTATCATTTTAGATTAATGTGTGTTTAATTATGATAAGGATTTATCATTATAGAGTAATATGTGTTTAATTATGATAAGAATTTATCATTTTAAAGACAAAACATAATATACCTTATATTATTAAGTTTTGATTGACTAAATATCACTCGATGGCAGTGCAATATATTTTTTCCTCATATTTACTTTGCACAAAATGCTCGCTAATAATACCCAAGCGTTTTAATTGACATAGCTTATTTCAGTATAGTTATGTACTACTTACTATGTTTTACTTATAAGTGTCAGTGATTTTTTTCCTCATGTGTACTTTGTACAAAATGTTCACTTGTGGAATATTTTATAATTTTTTCCAATGTATACTTTACAGAATTTTAATCAGTATTTTAGGAGTGTTTTTTAATATAGCTCTGTTAGCATTATAATTTATTGTTAGTGGAAGAATTATCGGCAGCTGTTAATTAAATAAATAAACAAAAATAAAATACCATTAAACATATATTATATTACTTTCAATTTTCAGAAATAAACGTTAAAAATATAAAGCATTTGACGATATAATATAATGCTATTATTTTAATATGAGTATTAAATAAATATATTACATTTTACTTGTTTTAGTTAGGTTTCACAAAAGAAAACGTACACGAAGTATGATAACAAACAGACATAATAAATAGGGCATTTAGACATTTTAAAATCTAAGGCATTTATTGATATAAATTTATAATTTTAGCGTTACGATAAATATTCTTATAATTTTCTATCGGCTAAATTTTGTATTGTTTCGGGACAACCCTATGATTCTCGCTGAAATTATATGTTTACACGCTCTGCTGCTTCGTAAACCGTAGGAAAACGTTGACTGGTTTGAGTTATCTGAGATATTAATATTTTATGCATCCTTAATAGTATCAGGCAATAATTTCCGACAATCCATGTTGTAAGGCTAGTACGCAATTGCTATTTAAAAAAAGTAGTTCTTGAAGTATCAGTTTATTTTTTTATATTTTAAAGTTGACGTAGTTACAATATTTTATTTTTAAACAACCGTCTTTAGTATTTTATTAACAACAACCTATAGAAATGAAAACAGCTTGTCGAATTATAATAATCTTTCAAAGCTATCTAACTACGTTAGAATAAAATTTTATCTGTTTCTTGTTTCAGAATATGATATTTAAACTCAACTTAAATTACTTTTATTATTTGTATGCGTAGAAAATATGTATATTAAGTATTTTATTTTTTATATAAAAATACAGTGGCTAAAACTCAATTTTAGTAACTAAATAATCACTGTAATTTAATAGTGTACTTTAAAATAGATAATTAGGATTAAAAATACGAACAATCTTAAATATATCAATATGTTATATTATTTTATAACAAGAGAAAATAATCAACGTCGTGTGCTATTTAATTAAATAAATTGTTCGAGAGGCATGTATGTGGAGCGAAGATTAACGCGTTTATCGTCCTGATTACGTATTCCGACTCCAACTAATGTTGCGGTTATTTGCCGACTCGCGACCCAATAGAGGTGATTCGATTAGCGCAGATTAACCTGCGAGGAATAATCAACCTCACCGAGTGTGCAAACACATAAATGTCTAATTCCTATTCGCCCAATTACACCATACACTTCTATATTAAATTACACCTGCCTTTGACATCAACATACTTGAAAGCATTTCGTGAAATGGTTTTACGAGCGTGGGATTTGTGCGTAAACGATTTTTAAATTATATCTTGAAACTCCTTGAGCGTTTCACTGGCGAGCACTGCTGAAAAAACTTCCGCATTAACGTTTAAAACCGTAAAAAAATCTAACAAAGGAATCGCATTTATCGCGTTCACTTACAACTATTCTTTAGAATAGTCGAAAATTAAGTCAGGACAAAATACGGCGGGGACTTACCAAACGGGTCGAACTAGGGCTGACATCGTTGTTAAACCGAGGGGCGATCCCTCATCACGCACAAAAGTTTTTATTTCAACACGTACTCACTTATTAATGTAAGAAAAATCACTGCACAGAGAAAACTAAACTGACTTAAATGTTTTTTTGCGGTAACATAGTTTAGTTCGTAGCACTGCGTAGCGCGCCTACGGCTCTACGGCGGAAAAGTTTTATCCGTGGGGCGATGCGGGCGGCGGTAGTGTGCAGAGCGAGCTCCGCGGCGCGGGCTATCGCGGGGCGCGATTCGCGGACTATGCGGAGGCCGAGTGCGCGCCGGCCGCGGGGTAGGGCTCCGCGCGCGGGGCGATGCGCGCGCACGCCGCGCCCACGCCGCCCCGCCCCACACACCCGCAACCTATTTATTTCTAGTTACGTAAAATTTACGCGCAATACCCCGTAGGTACCTGCATTTTAACCTATGTTCATATGTACATAAAGGCTGCCTTAAAGCTTCACCAGAATACATAAAATAAGTACACGGAATCATTCATTCGAGGAACCGAATCGTTTTGTGCCTTCTACTCGTATATAGCAGTACTCAGTAATGGAAGTAGAATTATAAGTAGAGTTGACGGAAACCTCTAGAAACAGTGTAGATTGGATGACGTTTGCTCGTTAAATTTGCTGAAAAGAGCTTTTTATATTAAAAGCCAATCAACGTGTTTCACACCAGGCTACTTTGGAAGCCCCCGGCAGGTGAGGCGTGAACTGAAAAAAGAAGTCGCCGCCGGTCGTCGAGGGGCGTCGCGCCATCAAATTTGGCAGACGAGTTTTTTCGACCGCAGTCGTGCTATCAATGTCACTTAAACAAATTGAATGAAAGGATCGGAGGGTGCCGGCCGTTGTCCAATTCACAGTCTCCCGATACTTGACTTTTGACAGTTTTGTTTAGCCAAATCAGGTTATTCACTTCCTGTAAATTGGCAACTTCGTAACAAGTTTTCCGTTTCGAGACTTCGTAAGAGATACTCGCGGTTATAGCATGAAGTTTACCGTTCCTATAGGTGTTGTTGTCGAATTAATGTAAAAGTTCGATAAACAGTGTCGTCACAATCAGCTGTTCGCGCCGCGAGCGCAACAGACAATGCGATTAAGATCTACGCAGGACAACTTTCGCCGCGCGCCGAGCGGCAGTTAGTTGTTATGAAAGAGAGAAATTTGTAAATTGTTGGCGCCCGAGTTCACGAACTCCGTCGAACCGGAGTTTGTTTTAAGAGTCCAACCTTGAAACAAGAAGAAAAGTAGTCCTGTAAAACAAAGTTTTGCGGCCGCCGTCGCCGGCGCAAGCGGTTCAAGGATTGTGCCCGAACTGTCTGTCTGTACAACTTTACCGATTAAAAGCTCAAAAGCTTCCAAAGTCATTTTAAAAGTTTATCTGCACGCGGCGCGAGCGGCGGGAGGGGTGGATCGTAGGCGCCGCTTCGTTATCATCCGCTGCAATACTTTGTTGAACCTAGTTTAACTTATTTATAAATCGGCCGCGGTCGTCGCCCGCACCCGTGCTTCCAGAATTAAACTGTCAAAGTTGCGGGGCGGCCCGACGTGCCGCGACCGCGCCTATCGGAGGACATGTGTTCGGGCCCGAATAGTTGCCAACGTACACACTAAGTTCCTAGACCCTTCGCTACTTTGTTTTACAGCTGTTCCACTTAGCGAACTATGCCTAGAGTTGGGCGCGAGTTCTTGCATGTGTATCGGCGGCACACACTCGCATCCGAATAGTTTCATAAACATAACCCAACTTAGTTTTGGACGACTTTTCAAAGTCAATGCATACTAACTTTCGATGTCTGGAAGTGCGATATTACGATTGGATCAGTTTGCGGGTGACTTTAATGCATTCGTTTGTTCGAAACTTTGTTTTATTGGATCAAACTTCCGTACAAGGTTAAGTATCTTCATTTACTTTGTTCGAGCGCTGTAACCTAAACTAACTTTTCGTATTTCTGTGTAATAAACAGTCAGTTGTTGCGGAGTTGTAATATTGTGCTTTGCCTCACAAATCCTGCTTTAGGAATATTTTTTTAGTTTCATAGAGTCATTAACAAGTATATTTACATTTTTATTTAGTAGAAGTATTATTGAGACCATTTACAGGCTTTTAAAGAATGGGTAGGTATAAATAATGTATAATTTTATCTTTAAACCGCCGAAGAGTGTGTATTGACATCATTAATGTATACCGACTGGATCCATGTGGTTTATACTGACTAGTTTTAATGTTCCTTGGCATATAAATATTCTTTTCATTATTTTTTCTAAAAGTTAGTTAATACAAAAAATAAGAATCTGTTATTGGTCATAGCGCTTATCTCGCAGTAAGTCATATAGGTAATTCAAAAAT
>DWLI01001376.1:0-15844 GCA_018249915.1 Cecropterus dorantes dorantes | reverse complement strand
CATACTGTGTTAGCTACGATTAATTACCGCAATGCAAACGTACGCCGTCGCCAGTGGGAGACACGCGGCAGTCGCGCTACAATCTATTTTAAAACATCCCGGTACTACCCCGACACAGAGGGTACGTTTCATGTACTTTCGGTTGATATTTCAAGTTCAATGAAGCTATTACATGAACCGAACGTTTAAAGCGTTTAGTTTTAATGTGATGATTATTTAAAATAAGTCACGCAGCGAACATTTACATTCTATAGTATTTATTACATTAAAACAGACAACATCGAAAAGTTTGCTTAAATGTTATTAAAACGCCGACAAATAATAAATCAAATCATTTACACGAAACAATCGCTACTAATAAATTTTACTAACACTATAAACTTAACAAAAAAAAATAACATATTCACTACGAAAACTAGTATTTAAGCGTATATTGTGATGCAAGAATTTTCTACACATTTTCCTTAATATTATTGAAAAGTAAAGATTGCAACTCACTGAAATGGCAATGTGTCTCTCACTGCGACACTCCATACAAAACATGATTACACCAAACAGTGTCCTATACATATAACTGGTACCACTGGCAAGACATCTCAACTAAGAACAAAATAATAAGGCTTTAAGCCGCTTTGTACAATTCATTCTTTGGCTACAACACCTCTGGGAAGCGTAAAATATATCTCATCGTATTAACTTAGTACAAAATAACTTTGTTTTCATTTGCAACGTCAAACAATTATATATGTAAATATTATTTGTGTTTAAAAAAATTACGTAAATTTCTCCATATAATATTCAACAGTTTGTGCTATAATCCATTTATTTATATTTACTTTGAGTATATTTCGATTTAGTCCCGAATATTGCAAAAAAAGGAGTTAATACACACTATGTTACAAATGTCGCATTCGACTAGCTTAATTAACCCACCAACGAACAGCCTAGCCTCTTTACTAAACGGCGCTGTTTATTTAGCTTCCTGGATGTGATCAGCTATTTAATCAAACAAGCTAGTCAAATGACATTATAACTTTTTATTACCTGTCTAGAATATACTAATTGCGCGGTAGCATCGTAAGAGTGTGAGTTGTTAAAATATATCATTGGCAGGTTCCAATGACATTATTATTATTATGAAACATAGTTTTCCATAAATTTTGATAAATAAGTTTAGAAAACGATGAATATTTTTTAAATGTCATAACACATGAAAACACATGTTTATTTACAATAATCTCAGCACTCAGTTATATTATATTCTTTTTTACTAAACGCCACAGAAGCTAAGCTGTTATTTGAACGACTAATTAAGCTACTTGCCTGCAAAATAAGACGTAACATCTGACGGATAACATTAATTTTGAATAATATAAAACATAAGTAATAAATTCAACAAAAATACATAATATAACCTTGATATGTCAAGTCACCGTTCGTATATAAACAGCCTAAATAATTCCAAAATGGCGTCAGATTTTTATGCATCAACTACCAATTATGTAAGCAAATTAAAATTCAACATATGATATCATAGGAACCGGATAAACTGTAGAAATGTCTATTGTGCAAATTACTACGAGTTTGAATTAAACGACAAATTGAATTAAAAATAATATATGAGCGAATGAAGAGACTCAATACAGATAAAAATATAGTGTCGCGTTTACATTTTTATCGTGATACACTAAACTATTTGTATTCCCATTACGTCTTGTTTTTTTTTAATTGAATACATTTGTATTTCTATACAACCGACAGTGTACATATATTTGAAATGAATGCCGACAATATTATAATGGTAATACAAGAAATTGTAAGATGCGGTGGTTAAATTATATAATACTAAAGTATATTAATTATTTGCGCGCACTAGCCCCCCAGGCGAAGCCATCACAATTAAAACTTACTTAATAGATTCATGTAACCTCACCTGAGGCATGTTAAAAGGACAGATGAATATTGCAGCCTGGATGAGTTCGGTACAAACACATTAAAACGGACAAGATGAAATTGGTGAAAGGATGAAAGGATGAGAAAGAAAATATGGCAGCCAGGATGAGATTGTAACAACAATCTTATGTATAGAAACAACCTGTATAGGACACGAGAAAATAACGCTCAAAGTGGCGTTGAAATCGAATAAACAAGATATGGTTCCACTGGTATAAAATTGGCGTAGTGCGGGCTGAATAATACAGCGGCTGAAAAATGATGAAATTGATACAGAAGGGGTAGAAGATTATAGTATCCATAAAGAAACAACAACAACAAATACGAATAAAACCGCCTGGATGCCTAGTGCGCGAAAAATTATTCAAAAATTTAATACTGCAAATAGTAAAGAGATTCTACATTACAAAGAAAACTAGCTATTACAAGTGAATTAAAAATATAACATCGACAAACTCTGAATGGTCTACTGTGTTATTGAAGCTAAGGGGCAAAGCAACTTATCAATTATACAAAGCCTAAAACTGTTACTAGGTTATTACACTTATTACAATAAAATATCTTTTATACATATTTTAATCTTGGTTATCTTTTCTGTTTCTAAATGTTGATAAGAAAACTACTGAATCAAGCACATTACATAAATTTTATAAGCATTTTTCTCTACTACTTTGTGCAAAATAAATATATTTTGATTAATATTTGAAGTCATTTGAATCCTTAAAAACGAATAAGCTATAAATATAATTTGGGTTTGTAATATTTTATTAATGCATAGGTATTGACATACTTATTAAGACTTGGTTTTTACAAAAAAAAATAAGGCGGCGTTTGGTTGACTAAAATCCCTATTAATAATGCTTTTATTTTTATTATTAAGTAATGATCTTTTCTAAGATTCTTCAAGCGTATCTATTCAAGTGTTGGAAAATCGAAATAATTACAAATTATGATAACTATAAAAGATGACTTAATAAAAATGGACCGCTATATTGGGCGGTGTAGATCATAATTGAAGTAAATACTAAAAACATATTTTGGCACCTTTACGATATGAAACTTTTTCACAAGCGATATTTATGTACATGGATAAATTTATGTACTTAAAACTGGCAGTCACAAAGTCCTTTTACTTTATTAATTTTTCCCAGGTATAGCGACGCATCCTGTAATAATTTAAAGATTATTACAGAATGCGTCGTATAGATTAATACAGGACAGACGAATGTTTTTCTATTATCTTTTGCAGAATTTTTAGATATCAAACAGTATTCACATTTGGTCTGGTGTTAAGACAAATGACACCTTTTATGCAATTATCCCTCTTTTTCTATTTGAACTATAAAAAATTATGAACAAAGGTGATTACCAAAGTTGAACACGGTACCACTCCTCAGGATAGTGTAGATTCCTTTGTGCTGCTTATTCCAACTTACAAAAATAACAGTAGAAATCCTTGTTAGTTTTGAATTACACACGTTTCTTATACTTACAATATGTCGATAAATATCGCTTGTAAAAAGTCTCAACGTATCATATTATTAGCCTTCAACATTTTACTTTGGTAAAAAACGTATCATTTTTCGTTACTGCACTGTTTGCACAATTTTAAATTAGGTAACATTAGTAAGAATTACAAGTTCTTCGGCACATTGAAGCCTAACAACACGATCACATCGCGACATTTAAATAAATGTATACAATACAAAATGTGAATACAAAAGGAAACAAAGTATAGAAGCACAGAGAGGCTAGACAATAAACAATTATCAAAAACATGTAAATCATTGTATAACGGAAGGTCTCGTGTGTATAATTTACAATATAACGTCAATATAACAAAACAATAAGTTTTAAAATATGTATAGCACAACAGATCATTCAATAATACAACTATGTTTAAATCTCTTGTTGACAACGTGTCTATTATAAAACCTACACTAAAATCCGTTTAAAAATAACATTAATAATATTTATTTACTCCTGTGATAATACAGCTGACGACGGAGATACAGTACACACACACACATTTGTATGCACGAGTGTGGCCAACGGTTTTATCACGACAGTACGAGTTACACCCACAAATCTATTTCTCAATATGTATAATGTTCGATTAAATGTATAACAGCGACTCTTTGTACACGTACGAGTATAGCGACAGCAAAACGCTTCGACGCAACTATTATTCTCCTACTTAACGTTTAACTTCACGATACACTCTGTAAATATAACCGCAAGTGAATAAATATAATCTCAATAAAATTTGTAACCTCTCCATCGCCGTTCGCCTAGAACGGTGCGTCAGAGATATCCGCTCCCCTGTTCACTAGTGTTATAAGGCGGGCGGCGCTACGGACACGACCGTCGCACACCGACACGTCTAAACTTGCATCTTATGATAATATTTGACTTTATCTTAAAACTAAATTATCTCTCTATTTCTATATCGCACTCATAACAAGGTACAACTAATAAGGAACCTGCAATATACCTTGACATTTTTCACTTTATAAAAGGTATTGTTAATATTTGTGCTAATAATATAATAATTATTGTAACATTAATTGAAAGCGGTGTCCGTAGCGGCGCCCGCGCGGCAAATGGCGGAGCTCTGCAGCGAGCGCACGGCGCCGACGCGCGTCTCACCGACCGGACTTTGCTCGGGAGAACGTCCCAGGTGATATAACCAAATTTACTCTTAAACAAAGTAATATCAACGAATCCGAAGCTGTACAAGGGAACAGCAAGTAGATGGCCAACAAAAAAACGCCATAGTATCTACTATGAGTAAAATATTTCTAGGATAAAAATAC
Source organism: Cecropterus dorantes dorantes (assembly GCA_018249915.1). Classification (NCBI taxonomy): domain Eukaryota; kingdom Metazoa; phylum Arthropoda; class Insecta; order Lepidoptera; family Hesperiidae; genus Cecropterus; species Cecropterus dorantes. The sequence goes on along the minus strand of DWLI01001376.1, from coordinate 11,075 downwards.
GCTAAGACGTACATAAAATAACTTATATTTTTAAATAACTAATCAATGATGTTCATTGGGAAGTAACGTATGGATTGATCCCAAACTAATGCGAATTAGTTGAATCTTATTAAATAAACAGTATCCAAAAAGGTTCAGGTTGACTTAAGAGTTCATTTGGTTACATCATATACAGAGAACGCTATTTTTTAAACTTGTTGATTTTTGTAATCTCGGTATAGAGTGAGATGCGCTCCAGCACGACGTCAGCGACACACACATACACACACGCCACACGCACACGCCCGCGCGGCCGGCGTCCGCACACACCTACACGTACTATACGTTAACATTACTGTGCCCGTACGTCGACACCGCCCTAACTTTAATACCTTTAATATAAATACCTATTTCATCTAGACACCGGAAAAATTATTTAAATAAACATGCAGACGACATTACGAACGTGAGATCCTATATAAACGTAAAGGCGACTTCTACGCGGTACTACGGCGACACGTACAAAGATAATCTAAACATAGAAAAAGTGGACTGATTTCATTCGACATACTTAAAGGCACCGAACTCAAGCTAAAGTTTGCGTAGAACCAAATCAATGTAATTGACTAAATTACACGTAGAAAAACGAACGAAGTTTAATAAAATATACTTGAAGTTTTAATTAGTGTTCGTGTCACCCAATAACATACTTCGAGAAAACTCAAACTGATAAAAGTCAATCTTTATTTTTTTCGCTTTCCCGTCAATCTACACTGATACAACATTTTCGGTGTATCAGATGATCATTACACTAGCGTCGCCGGCACGCGCGGGCCACACACACGGACTGTTAATGACCACTATAATCTAAAACGTGTATTAGTACGAATCACATCAAAAAAATTAATACCGCACAAACACTATAAACGAGAAACAATCAGAAATGTTACGATACAAACGCACGTACAGCGAGTGAACATCTACGACCTTAACGCGTGACGACGTGCACGCCCCGCGCGGCGCGCACGGACTACATACCGACAAACTTAAAATTTAAAAAAAGTAACATCCAAAATGTCAGATTATATTATTATATATCAAAAATAAACAATACGCAACAAGTAAGTGACGCGTACGCGTCCAAATGTAAGATATACTTTCATTTACGATAACATGTATATAGAACACGTACAGAGAATTATAATTAATATTTCATTTATTTATTATAATTTATTATTATACACTAACGACTACATAAAGCATTACATTTGTGCCATTGCTCTGCTCCCGACGACCTAGGATGAACGTACCGCACATAAATAACATTTCACTAAAAACTCGATTGCACCCGAACGTGAAGGAGACTAACGTAACATAATTTAACCTTTGGTTTTCAAATTAAAGTTAAAACTAACCAATAATACTAGATTTCAGAAATGCGCCGAGGCATGTTTAACACATAATTAACATAAGTAGAACATAAAAAAACACGAGCCTTTGTTGTTGAACTCTGTCCAAAATAACTTCTAACCGTAAGTTTAAATCGTTTGCTTAATCATAGATTTCCAAACACGGTTACCACCCGATACTGGTGTTATTAGAACAGCCGTTTAACAAAAAGACAAATAACTATAAGGTATCCCTTACGATAACGTACAACAGAAATTATAAAAAAAGCCAGTATAACCATAAAAAAAGTTTTGTACTCTCAGTACTCAGTATCAAATACGTCAAAAAAATAAAATTAACAAAATAAGTAATACAAACATTTAATTAATAAGTAGATGTAGGTTACCTATTGTCTGTTCCAACACAAAAACTAACTAAACGCCTCAATGTAGTCAAAACGTTAATAGTTAACCAAAGTTTTTATTGCGGAAAAAAAATGTGTGATTCCAATGTTCTACCAGAAAATTGTAATCATTGCAACAATAAATTAATTGTTGACAGCAAAAAAAAGAAATGTTCAGATAAAAGGTAAAAGTTGAATATCATACATATTTACAATTTAAGCTAAAATCCCTTTTATTAAATCCCATATTTTTATACTTTTTCGCGTATATGTGACAGAATAAAGTGATATGGTTACAAGTAGGTTAACATTTATGAACAGTTCGAGAAGCATACTCAAGTATGCTAATATTGCAGACATTTATTATTCATCATGTTATGCTCATATCATAGTTTACGATGTTATTTGTATTGGAACATACACAGTAGGTAACCTGCACCTCGCAATAGAATACTGCAAGTGGGAAACCCAACCGTATTGAGTATTGGAGAAATGCATCACATGGTAACACTATGCCGGAGCGCAACACAACACTAACTGGGTGGTAGTATGATAATGGAAAAATAAGTAATTGTCAATATTCCTTTTTTCATTTTAGGAATATCCATTCCTAAACATCCATTTGAATAAATGAATATCCATTTGAACAAATGATGGAGGAATTCCACCATTCTGCTTAGCCATACAATTAATTAAATCGATTTGTTGCATCTGTGGTTTCTGAGTCACTACTATTTTTAAGCTTCTTAGCATACTTTCTATATCTTCCTTCAATACCAAAAAATAGATCAATGTTAGTTTTTATTGTATCTTTTTCTCAACCAAACTTCAATAAGCTATCGGAAACATTGATTATAACTTTACATCAAGTAGAATTGTACTCATTTGCTATATAATAAATCTACTATTATAAAGAAAAGTGACAAGTGTGAGAAAGGTCACATGCAAGCAAAATCACGAAGGATGACTATTCGATTTATGTGTATAACTAAACAGCGTGGTAGATTATCCCAGCATCTATACCGGATAACTGATAGAAAATTGGGATCGACCATATAGCACAGTAGTGTTGTGTGTTGCCCCGTCTCACTAAAACATAGCACACAACGCAGGACTAGAAGCGGAACACACCCACAGGAACCGACTACGAACCTAGTGCGATCACTAAACGACACGATAATGTGTTCAAATAAACATACTCACTATCAAACAAAGCACCCGCTCGGTAAACAAAACGGAAACCAAGTTACACTTAGCGCTAATACGTTTGACTCTGTTCATATTGAATTCGTGATTAATGGCGTTGAAAATAGTGAGTGCACACATTTTTAATGTAATTTTATATATACATTTTTATATATGATTGGAGTAGCAAACGAGCATGCGGGCCTTTGATGGTATGTGACCGCTGCCACCAGTGAACATCTGTAAACAACGCCACACAAAACATCCTAGTTTTGTTTTATCTGAAGACGATCACAGATGCGTTGCCATTCTTAAGGACTAATATGGTTGCGATATATGTGTCTTAAATATTGAAATATATTAGATACTATTCTATGTTTAACGTGTACACATATTTTTTTTTTTTTTAAGAAATAATATTGTAATATGTTGAAATCCTTAAACGAGACGGCTATAAATAATATTACAACTGATCGCAACTAACCCACTATTTTCAAAATCATTAATCAAATTAAAAGAATAAATAACGGTGAATCGGAACGGAAATCGTCAGCGATCCTATCGACCCTCCTACACACACACACGGCCACGCGCCGCACACACACACGAAGTACAATAACACGCTACTAATGCAAGTGGGGTTTACTGATTCCTCCCGCGAACGTGTTGCCGACACAAACTACCATGTAGCGGGTATTTAGTTATCCGCCGTCTGGCAACACTCGCGTCCGCTAGTAACCTTACCATATGCGTTAAATTGTTTCCAATATTTACAACGATCCATAATATAATTGCTTCAACCTCGTCATAAATATATACTTTTATTTGAGGAAATTTAATCTCAAGAAAGATTTGTTTATTATATTACCACCAAACCAACTTGTCCTTTAAGTATTTTTTTTAAGTTTTACAATTTTTTTGCGCATAACTTTAGTGGCATTTGAACGAACTTTACATGGTTTAACCAAAAATAACAAGCGTTCTGTTAATTTAATGTAAAAAATATCATAACTTTATAAATACAATTTAGATTCCTTTTTAAAAGAAAAACATTTTATAAACAATTTTTGAGATTTAAATCATCAACAACTCTTCGATAATAAACGGCCGACTAGCTAATTTTTCAATATAAATTCATATAATAATTTACGATATTTCAACAAGCATCGCGTGTCCCGCGCAACACTGACACGGAACCGTTCGGCGCTAAACATAGTAACAATCTGGCTAGTGTTCGATACGTGGACAGAATCTCATAAGAAACAAACCGTGTTCATAAAAAGTAAACATCACCTAAACATTTTGGCAACGTCCTTTATACTTTGATTCGAGGTACATCTATATAACGCATATAATATACTCCTTTATCGATTACTGAGGTACTCGCTTACTTCATACTACGATACGATATATGCGATGACGCTGTCGGGGAGACTATTCTGTAAGTGAACTTAAACGACAGAGATTTTATCACTTAAAAATTAATATAAATATTTGTTAATGTATTACGAAGGCGTTTACAGAATAGAGACCCCGGAGTGATGTTCCATCTACGACTAAATGAGAAGTTCGAGAGAGGACAAGAATCGCAAAAACGCACAGTCGCGGACCCCCGAAGCCGAAACGCCTAACCTACTCTAACGCTAAGAGACATTCAAACAACTTACGGAACAACAAACAAAACAAAATAATACTTCGATCGAAGTTAATACTAAATCGCGAGGGTCCGGCGATCGCGGCGGACAGAAGCGGACTAAGCTTACTGCGCACTAAACTACATTAGTACGTAGCTACGTCGTTTTTATATATAATAGTTTTCCTTCGAATTCATGTATATACGCTCAAAGTGCAATAACATTAGCACTTTAAACATTTCAAATCAAATAGTTTTACAGTAGAAACTCATATACCTCCGTGCAGTGCACATATCGAGATCTGAGACCAACTTTAGCTACTCGAGCTCATTTCCAAAACACCATACATGCCTGTGCATGTGGACATCAAACGATTAAAATGGAAACATTAAATACGCCATGAATAGAGTTGTGACACTCGTCACCCATTCGTTTAGTCCGCTTCGGTTCGTCATTCCGTCATACATAAAGAGCTCTTACGGATTACAATCGCAAACCGCGAAGACCGATCACGACGGCGTCGCGAACGCCACGCGGGGGCGTGGCCTCCGGGGGCGGGGCCTCCGGTGACGTGGCCGCGGGGGGCGGGGCCGCGCGGAGCGGGGCCGTGGGAGGCGGGGCGGCGTGGCTCAGGCCAACGGCGGCTTGCTGTCAGTCGACGGCGACGGGATGTAGTCTTTGTTCACGAACGAGAATCCGCGGAACTCCTCCTGCAATATTACATTATATATACATTAAACTTTTGTATCGATGTAGAGAACACAAAACACTTGAAAATATTGCAATAGTCGAACTAAGTTAGAACTTGGAAGATTTATTCAGAGACGAAGAAGTCTTAGGTAAAGTCGATACCTATAATAACGAAGTCCTACAAAAAATCGAGCGCTGGTATCAATAGTAAAGTCCAAGCTGACACACCTTAATAAGGTTGATTGCCAAATTTCTTGAAACTAAATCATGGCATCGTAACCACGGTTATTTAAAGATAAATAAGTCCGGTGATGATACCACCGCTAGAGAACATTGTAACATCATTTAACAAACAATACAGAGTACAACACGTTTGCGCGCATACGATCATTTGTACGTATACAAGTGTATACATGTTCGCGAATGTGCGCGTGCGAGCGTGTATGTGCATGTAAGTGCGCCCGTGTGTGTGTGTATGTGGTGTGTGTGCGTACCTGGTTGATGGCGCGCACGATGTCGACGGCGACGGGCGTGAGCGTGGGCTCCTCCTTGGTGAACTCCGCGTCGAAGTTGGCCGCCTCGCGCTTGCTCTTCTGGAACACATTGCGACACATTTAACTTCATTTTTTGACACATACTTATTGTATTCCCAATAATATTTTTAAACACGCTTTTATTAGCTGTTTTGGTAAGTGGATCATAGATACATCTAAAGTAAATTATATATTACTAATTGCAATTTGTATTAACAAATATACTTGTTGAAAATTATTCACGACACAATTGAAATGGGGTTGATAACGGTATTCTTTACAATTACCATCGTTGTTATATTGCCATTCGGATGGTCATTATTTTGTGTAATCTATCCAAAATGATAGATTACACATTATGAAAATATTAGAATATCAGTTGCTTCTATTAATGATGTATATTTTTTTTTAAAGAATCTGTACTACTGTGCGTATATAAGAAGAGTAAAAGGAAGATAACCCCCTTTTTAGCATAAGATTCAAGGACTAATTCTTTCATAGCCCTCCTTTTGCATACGGTTACAAAAATAACGAGATTCATGTCAAACTATTAACCCCCTTTCCTCAGCACGCCGCATATACTTCCAATGTTAACAAAATCCATTTTTACTACACTTCGTCATGCAGTTGCAGAACGTGAACCGCGAGCAGTACACGATTGACAGTACGGGGCGACATCACTCAGTTGCAACCGAATTCGTGCAACAATTTCAACAATCGACAGCATGCAGTGCCTGCCGCCCAAAATGCCGAACGCACACAGTCGAAAGTACAACTGCGTGTAACCACACATGTAATTCGCCTGCGAAGGCCTTAGCTATGCGGGTACGCACCACCTTGGGGCGGAAGGGCGGGCGCAGGCGGCGCTGCTCGAGCGCGGCCCAGTCCACGTCGCGGAAGAAGGCGTGCAGCTGGATGGTCTCCTCGCCGCCCGCCACGCCCAGCCGCCGCTGCGGGTTCTTCGTCATGAACCCTGCAACAAACACCACAATATTGTTGTTTAAAAATATTTTATGAAATCATACACTCCTTACCAACGAGATCCAAAAAATGTGAGCGCTGGGGAAGCGTGCGGTGCATTATTTTTCGATCAACGTTTGAGTGGATTCTTATAAGAATGACGTTGTTTAAGATAATATTATTAACACATTCGGCCTGACTAAGATGAATTAATAATATCGTGTGTTTAACCTAATACGTTCATTAATTTATTTGATATCCAGAATAAATAAAAATATGATATCTAGAAATGAGGCTTCTAAAGCCGCTACGTGCAACAAAGAATACAATAAGTGGCGTCCCTATCGCTCGTATTATTGCCCCACAAATACTACGCTTGTAAACGCACTATAGTTTCCGATTAGTTTAAATTTGACGTAAAACCACTCAATTTTTTTCATCACCATCACCACCTCTCTAAAAGCCTACAACGCCCACAAGAGAATATCATGTAAAAACCTATAATATATTAAAAGTTAACATGGTAAATCTACCTACATTCGTAATGTGAGGATATCCATACCTTTGAGTATAGAGACGGCGTCCTTGGAGAGCCAGACGGGGTAGAGCACGTCGTCGTGCAGGATGCTCTCGAACAGGTCGTCCTCGTTGTCGGCCTCGAAGGGCGGCTGCCCCGCCAGCATCTCGTACAGCAGCACGCCCAGCGCCCACCAGTCCACCGACGCGCCGTACTCCTGCTCCTGCAGGATCTGGGGACGAACGCCGTCACTTATTAGTAGGGATAGACATACGTCATACATACAAATGAAGATTTAGCACGTCAGAAGTATTTTGTAAGATAGTTATAGGCCCGGTATGAGAAGAGTATGGTTCGGGGAGGTACCACCGCCACACCTACATATCTCTCGTGTGAAGCAGTTCTTGTATTTTAGTGCAATGGTGTAGCTGCCTATGTCTAACTTCAAGGAGAACCCTATTGATAGCCAAGGGACACGGTAACTACTTACAATCATAACAACAGCATACTCGTTTGCTACTTCCATCTTATAAAAAAACCGCCAAAAAAAAGGCTAATATTTACTAAAATGATCTTAATGAACACGATAAAATGTAACTTGCAACATTAATATTAGTCTCCATGGAGTTCAAATAACTGAAAGAGAAATGAGAAATACACACACGAAAAAAATATTAACAAAAATTAACTAACCTCAGGAGCTATGTAGTCTGGAGTTCCACAGAAAGTTGTGGTCGTGGCGCCATCTACAAAAACAAATCAATATTTAGATTACATAATGTAAAAAAAAAGGTTAAGAGGACATCGACTTAAAAGTCAAGTTATTTTATAATATTATAGTTCGACTCTATAAATAATACATTAAAACAAATAATTCGTTTTAAAGAAAATGCATACATGAATGAATTATGCGTTATATTTCGACGCGTGCAACATAATTGCGCGTGCGCATAATTTCTAATTTGATCCGTTATTCTAAATGAGTCAAAAGAAGTGTAACTTTAAAAGTAGGTACAAAGCTGCTACTGTCTATCTTATTATATGTACAAAATGTAATTTCCATGTGATTCTTACCAATGATCCCCTCCTTGCACATGCCGAAGTCGGCCAGCTTGCAGTGGCCGTCGGAGTCCAGCAGGATGTTGTCCAGCTTGAGGTCGCGGTAGATGACGCCGTGCGAGTGCAGGAACTGCAGCGCCAGGGTCACCTCCGCCGCGTAGAATCTATACGGAAAAATGTATGTTGTCTTTGTCTTATTGTATATTACATACTATGTATATAACAAATATTACACTGGTGGCGCGTTAAATGGTAATATTAATAATAGTGTTGAGTTTGGCGCGTACTGTAATAAAATATGGCCTCCGTTTTTGACGTGCATACTATTTACAGGTAATAAATAGTAGTCTTTCCTATATGATTATCAAGCCGAAATATCTGATATACATATTGGAATGGATTGTGTTATATTTGCTAATTTGACACATTATACCAAAATTGTAAATAAGTGTAATTTTGAAAAGCTTTTTTTTTGAGTTGTCAGTTTTTGTAATATTTTTCCATATGTATGCTCTGATTATTCTATTAATTCAATGTATTCCTTGCTTTTGTCGTATTTGTCGTACATGTGCATTATGTTGGTGATCATATTAAATAAATAAATTGTAAGAAAACGGAAATGTATCGATAGATCTTGTGAGCTCTCCCCAAATTATACCATAAAGACTGATCACATTATCATAGTTGAGAGATGAAACATTTGGTATTATAAATATCTGTGTCCAGTATCTGGTCATGCATAAACGACAATAAATAAGAAACACGTTTATTTTAATATTTGTAACGTACGATTTAAGTCAGGGAACACCGTATATAGTTACCTAGCCCGGGGCTCGTCGAACTTGCGCGCGCGCTGGATCTGGAACATGAGGTCGCCGCCGTCGACGTACTCCATGACGAAGAAGAGGCGGTCGGGCGTCTGGAAGGCGCAGTGCAGCGCCGTGAGGAAGGGGTGGCGCGCCGCCAGCGCCAGCACGCGCCGCTCCGTCAGCGTGCACTCCACGTCGTCGTCCTGCACGATCGCGTCCTTCTTCAGCACCTTCACCGCGTACACCTGCACCACGCAAAAACAATTATAAACACAACGTGGCATCACTGAGAGTAACACTTCGTAAAAAAAAAACAGATCAAAAACAACGAACAAAATGTACAAAACAGGCTAAATGCTCTCTTTCCTGGCATTAATTATACTCGTACCGTAAATCTAATACAGTAATACACATCTTGTAGTACACGACGGCATTCAATAATATTCTAAAATCAAAACTTTTTTTTTTGAGTTTGAGTTTTTGAGTTGAAAATAGCCCTTATAAACCTACCTGCTTTGCCTGATAGAAAAAACGCCTTTACCGCTCAGCCAAGTAACATGAGCTTGGCTTTTCTTTAATATTTTTCTTTCCATGTATCGTGTGGCACACATTGGTTTCATAAGACAGCAGCGAGCTAATTTAGACGTGACACACGCAATCCGTGTAATAAGTAAAATACCCTAACAACGGTGTGTTTTCTCCGCAAGATATCAATAGTTGCGTCGGTCGTCGTAAGTTTCACATTGACTCCTCCATTTAATAAAAATAACAAACGTTAAATGTCCTCCAAAATTACAGAGAAATGTCTACTTTGATGAATAAAGATAGAAGACGTGTTTAGACATTGTAAATAAGGATATAATGATCATATAATGATCATGAAACAATCATTCCATATTGCTTTTTTTAAAGTCGTTGGCAGACATTTTATATCTTATTCATTTGTGTAAATAATCAGATTCATAATACAAATAATAATTAAAACACTAATCTATAACAATATATTACTATAACTACCACCCCTTTCAAACCAGAAAATATTGAGTTAATGTCTTCAAAACGTTATTAAATACACCCAAGTCAATAACCAGCAAGCAAACACATAGACCACCCAGAAGACCCACACACCCAACCTTCAGCCCGACACGTACCTCCTCGGTGCCCTTCTTCTCAGCCAGCATGACCTTCCCGAAGGAGCCCTTGCCCAGCACCTTGATGAAGTGGAAGTCCTCCAACGTGACCTTGTCCCGGCCGCCGTCCCCCAGCTCCTCGCCTGCAAACCGACCCAGTGACTGCCAGCTACACGCTACGCGCTACACCCTCAGCCGCGCCCCACACCACAAGCCTTGCCAACGGAGCTCAACCAAACTATATATTTCATATTTAATAGTATGTTTTGAGAAAGGTGTGCCTTAGAGCATGGTGGAGTGTGCTATTGACTAGTGCTGTAAGCTAGTTTCGTAGACAGATCGAAAACCGTTTGTATGGTGTCTACTCTAGCTGCAGTATATAAATAGATTTATACGAGTCTAGAGGCTTTTCTACTCAGCCGTAGTTGCTAAACGTATTGAAGCGTCTGTAGCGTGTATGATATTGAAGTAGCTAATGTATGATACTGCGCGTTTTTAAGTTCTGACGTGTGTTTTAATGTACCTTTATTAAAATCAGTAAAAGTGTAGATTTGTTAAGTTTTTACTTTAAGCTTTATTTCAGTTTTAATTATTTATTTAGAATGTAAAAAAGCAAATACAGAAGCGATGATTGTAGGAAACTAAGTAGTCAGTAACGTCTACTAACAATCAACTACGTTTTATTGTAAATATGATATTGTTAATTTTAAATTATATTAGCATTTTCTGTAGTGTTTAGTGTATTCGTGTGATTCAAGCTCTCCGTTGGGAAGTATAGCATATAATA
>DWLI01001375.1:0-15850 GCA_018249915.1 Cecropterus dorantes dorantes | reverse complement strand
AAGCGCTACTATCTTCTATTTTGAAGGGTGTGGTAAGAAAAACATACTTTTCCGAGAGTTTTCAACTGGGACTCAGTTGAAAACTCTCGGAAAAGTATGTTCAAGGGTATCAACCCATTTGTTGCCAACCTCAGTTAAGGATGTGATCTTACCAGGAATTAATTACACATGTCCTTGGGTGGCAATAGCCACTTCAGGTATTCAGATGGTACTACTAGCTCGTTTGCTACACCCATATATTAAAAAAAAACAGCATTTAACTCAATGTTTGAAAAAATGTATTAATTAGTCCAAATATGTTACTATAAATAACACCTCAACTGCGTTAACAATATCTGATTGCTTACAAGAGTAGGTAGTACATACTCCTACTGCAATGCTCCTGGTGGCGGTGTCTTCCATTGCCTTATTAGTTTCAGTTCGTGAGTTATTAGAAACAATAAAGAGAAATAGACTCGTCCGAAGGTATAGCAAACATTGCAATACAGCCGTTCCTTTCCAGCCGCGATACAAATCGCCACGACGATACCCGGGGGCGAAGCGCTAGCGTGCTCCTCGATTCCCTGCCGTTTATTGAGTAATAGTGCTCGTGGGGAATAAAATGTAATAATAAATACTTAATAGACACGATTCAATGGCAACATTGTTATTACCGGTCGCGAGATATGGAACGATCTTCATTACAATGTACTCGTGGAATGGTATATGATGGAACCCTTCCACAAACTTAGATACAATTGGGGCTGAATAAGAGCAAATCCGGGTCTTTCAAAGCGAAGTTGGTGTCCCCTCTGGTGTAGCAAATGTCCAGGGAACGTTGCTTTATTTGAGAATATAATTTTTCCTGGGTCTCTTAATGTCTCTGTGGATCATAAAAATGGTATCAGCCGAAGTACTGTCTTTTACAATACAAATTTAAATATATTTAGGCTGATTAGCTCATAAGAGCTAGGCACGGCCTAATATGAAGAAATTTAATATTATTATTATTGCTCTACTATCTTTGTTAAAATGTGAACATGCTTTATCAGTGTATTGTGTTTGTTTCCAATTTGAGTAGCTGATGAAAATTAATTGTTTTTAAATTATTTTGAATTTTAAATAAACACATGTTACCAACGTAATTTAAATAATAATGTGAATGATTATTTTCCTCTTTGATTCTGTGAACAGAACAGAAAGTTTGTGTACCTTTTTTTTGGTCGAGAATCGAACTCGAGCTTTTTTTTTATCATAATGTTTTACTTTCTTAAATCCAGTACATACATAGTTTTAGAAGTAAGACTTTTTCTTGCAAATATAAAAAAATCTGTGATATTAAACCCAGATCCCCCCTTTTCTCTACTCGTACCTTCCCCCCACTTAACTAATAGATGTCCCCTTGGCGACCCTAAAGCACATTTTATGTAGAAAAATGAGTGTTTAATCAGCAAAGCGTAGACGGTACCCGAGGCTCGCGTATTCATAAAACTGTCGACCGACCATAAATACTTGTTGTGACCGACCAATTGCCGAGTGGCCATTGTGTTGTCTGTGGCACTAGGGTGCACAGAGATTGGTTCGATACAAGTGTGCAGTTACATTGTTGCTACGTCGTTTAGTTAAAAGAGTGACGTTTTTATGAGAGTATAGCGATGATGTGAGAAAGAAGCAAAACATAACATAACCATGATAGTAAAAAAAAATAGAACGAGAAACGATTGATAAAATTAAAAACATATATAAGATATATATTATACTATTATTATAAACGAAGATGATGGATTTTTGTTACTCCTTTGACAGATACAGATAATTTATCAAAGCGGGCGACGTTTTAGCAATCAGCTAGATTAACATTTCAAGAATAACAGGAAGCATACTAAATTAATATGCTACAGTTTCAGGTCACATTGCAATCGTATTTGAAGTCGCTTACTAGAATGTATTAATTGTATCGATCAGCGATAGTAGCAAGTGTGTACAGTGTCTTAAATTTTTATAAAGGAGACAATATCAGGATTTTAGTACTTATTTATCACTAATGTGTTGTTAGTATTCCGTTGAAGAAGTTGCTTGGCAACATTAAGTATATCAGGTCGAAATCGGCAAGCTGGTTCCCTCCGTCCGTTTTTCGGTCGGTTGCCGGCCAGCTGTCGAGCAGGTGCGCACTGTTCGCCGAAAATCCCTCGCACCGTATGCGCAGGCGCATCTGCCTCAACGTCCCTGATTACAGTGTTTATGGCCAATCTCGGAACGTTTGGATGTTGTTTTGGCCGTGTTTCTGGAACGATTGGATCGGTGATCTCATTTTTAAAATGTTTTTGTTGCTGATTTAAAATTTAACGTTTTGAACGTTTTAAAACACTTGAGATTTTAACGACATTTAATCAATACTTATATTGAACGCAAGCTCTTTCAATGATTTCAAATATCAAACCTCTTTCATGTTTCATTGCTGGATTTCGTTTCCATTCTGGTCTTTCTTCGGAAATTACGAAATGTATTTAATAAAAAATAAATCAAAGTTTTTAAGCGTAGCTTAACCCTTGCTAACAGACTATTTGAGGAATTGGTCTTTAGTAGTACTAACTAGCATTTATTTAATTCCTATAGTAAATAGGTAACATGTTTCTTTATACGTGTCGTTTTTCCCCTGGCACAAAACTCACAAAATTGTTTTATCACACCATTTACCCGAAGGGCCTGACCTACTTTGGGGATGTTTGTAGGGCAACTGTATTGATTGTTCAACTCCCTTTGCCCGGACCCGCCCTTACCTTTTGTAATTTTGTGGGCACAATCTGTTTATTTTGCTCCGTTAGCCTGATTTGAAATCCGGGAGGGTTGCAATCTTTCAAGGGTGTTTGAGTGGAACGTCGTAATTTAAGGATATAAGGGCATTATATAATTGGAGGGTGAGAAACTTAAATAATAGATAATAATTTAAGGTTAACAGATTTAGGTGCAGCTGTCTGATAAAAAGGTTTAGTTTTGGTATATGCCAGATTGGAATCCTACCAGAGGTCAATAAAGATGCATTGATAACTCTTAATACTACTATTATTAGGCAGCAAAAGATGCAGCGGTGGTGCCGCCGGAATCGGACCACGAACATTTCTAGTACCATCACCATTTTCTGGTCCAAGTAACGTAGTATGAACAGAGGCACATATATACAGGGCATTCCAAGATTATGTTCAGGACTAGCATTACATCTGTGACCGACTTTAGTTGTGGCATCGATACAAATCGGGATTGATTGTATTACATATTTCTATGTTCTGCTGTGATCACGTACCATCGCATGTAGGTATACTTACTACGATCAAAGACATCAGTGAATAAATAAATGCACACTACATTTCAATAAAACGCAATAATGTCTAAAATTCCCGAAATGACATCGCAAATCTACCGTTGGTCGATTTGAACGCGCAATGAATCTCAGGGAACATTCCCATTTGCAACAGCGCGTAAAACGCGTCCATCGATACTTTATACGTTATAGCGGAGTTAGTTGTACAGGCGTAAGTCTTTGATGTTCTCTCACATTCCACGTTGTTTTCACAGGGATGCGGGCGGTTTTGTTGTGTTTCATTAGCCTAGCCGCATTCCCGCTTAGGTAATAAAATTCGCAACGATACATCACGAAGTGCTCGGGTCGAGCTCGCGCTCCGTCCACCAAATGTTGGACAGTCGGAATCGGGATATGTGTGTTTGTATTGATATTGTCTTAGTGTACGGTAAACATTTGTATGTTCAACTGCATACTGGTGGGTATCGGACATCGATTGATCGTTGTTATATATGAGGTATCAATTTCAATCTGACACTTAGCGGGTTCCAGGTTTTATTCCCGGCCATTTTAACTTTGCCTCGACTTTTGTTTAATGTTGTCAATTTTTGAAAAATATTGTTTGTGTTAATTAAGATAAGCACTTTCCTGATTGGGACCAGTCAGCGAGATGCGTTTTCCAAAAGTAAAAAGAAGAAACAATTTTTTTTTAATCTTACAGACACAGTTAAATAATTATACGAGATGAAAAGTCACGTATGTTTTATAAGCCTTTCTGTAATATTTTTGTTGTGATTTACGATGCAATCGGTGGAAAAGGATTGAAATGTTAAAAAAAAAGATATTTGTTTTATTTTTACATTTTTATCCTATTTGAAAACGATATTCTATACCGTTTGTGAAGTTCTCTTACGTGTCGTGTCGTGTCGTGTCGTGTCCCGGTGGACGGTGTCAGTTTGGCGCTCCCAGCTCAAAAGCGTTGACAGCGCGCTTAGCGGTGCGCCGGCGCCGGTCGGCTCCCGCGCTAATTGCGATCGCGCAGAAAGCTCGGATTTATGCCCAACTTGGAATTAGCGATGTGCAGTGCACAGTCCCTTGTTGCGATGCGCTGCGTGAGAGTTATCAGTGTTGCTCTGATTGTTTCCTGATTATGTCGGTTTTCGTAATTATACGTTTTCCGTGTTACACAATTATCTTCGTTAAATCTGCTTTTGCGCTACGGTACGTGACACTCGGAATTAAATCGGTGTAATCCACTAGATGCCCAAATGCGTTCAACAGCAAATCGCAAGAACACAAATCTCGTAATCGCTGCAATTTCTTCTCGACATTCTTATTGACTAATTTTGAGAGTATCGGTCCTTATAGTTGTTAATTCCGCTTGTTTAACGTTCCTTCCTGCAATCGTTCAGTATTATTCGGCTGTAATTTACTTTAAATTGTACAAAATGCCACCAAAAAACTCCATTCGGATCACACAAGAACACTCTGTTCACATGGTAATTGACAAAAAGTGAAATCGTTGCAAATTTTTCTTGAAACTCTTATTGGTCAGGTTTGCAAGTATCGGCCCCAACAATCGTTAATTCGGCTTACTTAACGTTCCTTCGGCGTAATCTTTTAGTATCATTCGGCAACAATTTACTTTTCATTGTACTAAATGCCGACACAGAAGAACTCCATTCGATCCTGCAAGAACGTCCTGTTCACACGGTAATTGACAAAATCCACAGTGGAGGTGCTAACCGGCGTTCGGTCGTCCGCACTGCGCGTATCTCATGCGCGGGTGTAATTATTGTGACTAATGTCCCGCTAACGGCCTCTCCTCGAGATGTTTATCGCGCGCAGTTTGTCCGCCCGAAATTGCCCAATTACAGGAGATCACAAATTATGCGCGTCATCTTCCAGCGCCACGCGATACACTGGACGTCGTTGACACGCAGTTTATTGCGTAACTCGCTGTGATTTGGGTTTATTTGTTGGTTTAGTATATGCCGACCCGCCTGGTGGGGTAATCATCATTCCAATCTGACATATAGCGGGTTCCGGCTTTGATTCTCGTCCAGACAGATCATTCAATGTTTAAATTCAGTCTGTTATCAGTCGGACATTACCCGCGGACCACGGATCCACTTGCTACTTCAATTCTATACTCTAATTAGCGGGGTCGTGATGATATCGTAATCGTGCTAAACAATCCTTACCTTTATATATTTTAATAGGCTTACGAACTTACTTACAAATTGTCAGTGACAGTATTCTCTGTATACCAACTTATTTGTTACATGTAAAAATATAACCTAGCTCTTTCCTTACAAATCTGTTCTCTTCCGCAGAGGTAAATTCGCGTCGGTGCGCAAGATACGCCACCTGGTGTCCGGCGAGGAGTACGCGGCCAAGTTCATAAGGAAGAGGCGGCGCGCCGCGGACACCACCCGCGAGATCCAGCACGAGGTCGCCGTGCTCGCCCTGTGCTCCGACTGCACGAGAGTCGTGCGCTTACACGAGGTGAGTCCAGGAAACCAGTAGTCCATACATATCTATCAACCTTTTGAGCTCACTGCCGAAACCTAGGCCGTTAATGGCATTTTTTTATCCATTTGGGCCGTTAAAGGGATGTGTTTGGTGACCGCAGTGATTGTTGATGTTACACAGGTAGACACTGCTGCCCATCTGCGGGATTTTGTCCCTTAGTCACTAATGACATCCATAAAGAATTAGTGCTATCAATATCAACACCACACCGCACACGGCACCGTCAATAAGTATATGAATCCATAGGAAATATCAATTGGTAGAATAAATTGCCAGGCTGCACCCTCATTCATTATGATCGAATGCTCGAAATCTAGTTTGGTTCATCAATCCGTTGATGTACACACAATAATTTCTAGATTTGCTACGTTGCTTGGAATCTTCTTAATGCTAATCAAGATGAGTCTTGGCTACCGGAAGGTTTGCTTTAAATAAACTAATTTCAATAAATAACATAGAACGTACTAAAGTAATACTGATAGAATTTAGATTCGAATCCGTGAATCAAGACACCAAATCCGTCTGTCACGGTAATGGCGACGGATGACGATGACGGACATAAAAGTGTTCCAAACGTAGTCAGTACAACGCTCTGACAAAATTAATGGGCAACAAATTAGCTACATAGTAAACGGGCGTTAATGAGGAAGTGTAGACACTCATAGGTGTGATATATTATCGTAATTAAGTCCGGGATTAAAGACTCGTGGTATTCATATATTATGCTAATTAGGTGCGTGATGTAAACATGCAAAAACAACGGTTTTAAGACGTAAAATGTTAATGGAAGAATCATCTATTCCTGTAACTGTTGACATCAAAGTATGCGCAACTGTTTCGACGCATTGGTCGCGTTTTGTCTTGATGTGGATTTAGAAGTACAATGAGAAACTCGTAGTTAAATGTTACGCTCTATAGTAATAGAGGCTTGTTGATAATCCGGTTCTAGAAAAACTTGACTATGAGCTATTTGCTCATTCTTATGAAACGCATTATTTATGATTTACGCTTTACTTTTGGAAAAAATATATAGATTACATATTACTCGAAATATTGTAATGAAAGAGTTTTTTATGTTTCTTTGATTGCGGTATTGGAAGTAAAGATCAGATTTTAATAAATCTTCTTGAGTATAATATGCCATGTATTGAGAAAGCAATTTAAGGCTTTATTGAATAAATACTTATCACTATTTACTACTTGCTACTAATCATAAGAAGAGTTATTTAGTAATTAATTAGGTTCGTATCCTTATACGAAATTTAACCAACGATTATCTTAAATTTTCCAGGTATACGAAACCCGCACAGAAGTGGCCATAGTGTTGGAGCTATGTGCCGGCGGCGAACTCCAGCGCCTGCTGGATGAAGAGGAGCGACTATCCGAGGGCGCAGCCCGACGGGCGCTCCGCCACGTACTCGAGGGCCTCGCGCACCTGCACGCCCGTCGCGTGGCCCACCTGGACCTGAAGCCGCAGAACCTGCTGCTCTCCGCCGGCGGGGAGGAGCTGCTCATCTGCGACTTCGGCATCAGCCGCGCGATCCAGCCCGGCGCTCACGTCAGAGAAATATTGGGCACGAGGGATTATGTTGGTGAGCGTTCTGTCATGTTTCATATGTTTATTGTGGTGTGTCGACGACATATCTTTATTTATAGCACGTTTTTAAGTTCTTTTCGTTTCGATCTTACTACTTATTCTTTCATGTTTTGCCCTGTTGAGTACTTAGTTAATCAGCGATACATTTACGGCTCTACCTAAAAAGGTCCATACGCAAAGGTGTGTACCTTCCATCAGGTAGCCTGACTGTCTTATCGTTCAGTTTTGAAGAAAATCTTAGGTTAAATCTTTTATTTCTCTTTTGGATTTTTGAGTATTTATGAGTGTAACGGAACCTTACAGTCCCTAATTCCGTTGTTGCAATCACTGCAGATACAACACAAATGATCATTCACATTACGACAATGAGACCAAACTAAATACAGAATCTGACGAAACCTACGGCAAAGTAAAGGTGAAACTTGAGAATCTCGTGCCATTAATCATTATTATATCTGCTCAGATGATCTTTGAAGACGTTAAATAACAAATCCCATAATGGCATTACCGTGTCATGGGTTTGCGTAATTACAAGCCATGCATCACTCCGATGCGTGATCCACTTTCCTCTGGCCGTAACAATGGTTAATACCATGGCAGCCGTGGAGATTACACATTACAACGCCGATTATTCGGTTCGTAACATAATAGATAATAATAGTGTGTTCTGTCCGAAATAACGGATGCAATAAGTCTACTTGCATAGAATGGTAAAGAAAAGAAAACGACAGAACTCGTGATATGTACCACTTGCATTTGTATTGTGTAAAGAACTTGTCAGTACAATATGTTTTTTTCGTTACCTCAATAAAGCTTCAAACGATATGTAGACGTGATTCCGTACAACAATAACAAGCAATCGAAGGATGTAATGATAGAATAAAAATACCAAAAGTGTTGCTTCAGTAATCATGATTCCTCCGGCGCGAATATTAGTCCTTCCAGCCGGATTGTTTACTAGATCGAGCAATTCGTGTACCTACGGGATTTTGTAAATATTTTATGGTTAACTTACAAATAAATGTCACATGTTAAGTATGAAAGTGCTCTTGTTCTGCTTTCTAAATTTCCTAATTTACAACTTTTAAATAACCATGTTTGTTATGTAAGTTCAATAAATGTCACTTTCAAATATGACTATGACTCGTGACTTTTACCGTACTCACGCCGAAAACCCTTTGCCTTATCAAAAGCCATGTATTTTGGAATGAATACCAAAATCACATTCACTGATCGCTCGTCTGTCGTCCTCGGCGCCGGTGATCCCATAGACTTAAAATTTTTCGTTGGGACATCCCACAAAATTATATCTATGGGAGATACTCTTACCAAATAATTTTGAAATCGCTTTCATTTCGAGAAGGCTTACATGTGTCAAAATTGTATCAAATTTCGTTCGTTTATCGTCTCCAATGAATAAATCTTATCAAAATCAATCAATCTAAACTTATTTGTTCTCCACCAGCGCCAGAGATCCTGTCGTACGAGCCGCTGTCCCTCGCGGCGGACATCTGGTCGGTGGGCGTCCTCGCGTACGTGCTGCTCAGCGGGTACTCCCCGTTCGCCGGCGACACGAAGCAGGAGACGTACCTGAACATCGCGCAGTGCCAACTCTCCTTCCCGCGGGACCTCTTCCGCGGAGTCTCGCAGCGCGCGATACAGTTCATCAAGGAGACACTTGTTGTTGATCCAAAGTGAGTAATTTATAATTCTTTTTTATCTATACTAATATTATAAAGCAATAGAGTTTGTTTGGTTGAACGGGCTAATCTTAGGAACTACTGGTACGAATTGAAAAAATATTTTTGTGTTGAAAAGTAAATTTATCGAGGAAGGCTATAGGCTATGTAACATCACGCTATATTTGTTTGTTAATTTCTTATGTAATAGCGGGCGAAACCGCGACGCATACCTAGTAACATAGAAATAGCAAACGAGCATGCAGTCTCTCTGATGGCTAATGACTACAGCTGCCGATGGATATCTGTGATCAACTTCCCTGCTGCCCCTGAGGACTATGTTGGAACACCTCGGCTAAATATGTTACCTTACTACACAATTTAAACCAGAACACAGCAGCGCTTAACTATTGTTATTAGACAGTAATAGGTATATTTCTGGTGACACTTGTTGATTTAAAGTGAGTAGTTTTGTTGCTCAACTTACCTAGCTGTTTCGAACAATAAAATAAAATAAAAAGACTGTTGCTTTGATAATTAATTTTGGTTCTATATTAAATTTCATATTTTTTCATATTTCATCGCCATTACATTCTTTATAATGCAAATAATATAATTATTATTATACGAACATACAACAGAAATATGCAGTATTAACGTCCACCATTAAATTGATTTATTTGTTTAGATTCCCAAAACTCCGATCCATAATTTGTTTAACTATCTGAAATACGTTATTTCAATGTTAAGTATCATCTTTTTAGAACATCTTTTTGTGTATCTGCAAGGTACGGTTACTTTATTGTTATTTATAAACGTTTTATTTGTCGTATTTCAGGGGCCGTCTCACAGTGGAAGAGTGCCTGGAGCACCCCTGGTTGAAAGACGAATCGGACATACCCAGCGCTATCGTGGGCGTCGGCTTCGGCGCCGCCGAGCTGGGTAGCGACGACGACGACAGCGACCGCCTCACACACAACGTCAACGGGGCCAGCGTCAACGGCGTTAACGGTGCCAGCGTCAACGGGGCAAGCGTTAACGGCGTCAACGGGGCCAGCGTCAACGGGGCCAGCGTCAACGGTGCGAGCGTCAAGGGCGTTAACGGAGTTAACGGCGTCACCGTCAACGGAGCCAGCGTCAACGGAGTCAACGGCGTCGCTGAAGTTAACGGACACAACGCAGTCAACGGTTGCAACGGGCACGACGCTGTGAACGGTTGCAACGGCACGAACGGCACGCACGACGACACAGGTTAGATATTCAATAATAATTATTATTAAAAAGCCACGATGTCATGATTAGGTTTTATCTTCTAAGCCAATTCATTTATGAGTGTTCTTATTTAAAACTCATGATTGCTGGTGTTGTTTCCTTTGACTTTTATGAGCTTATAATGTATCTTAAGGTATTTTATACTGTATGTATTTGTTTATTTTACATTGAATGCAATATTTAATTGAGTCTTGTTCGGTTTAGCTTTTCCATAGCCATTATCTTATTTATTAGTACTTAGTCTTTATGTATACTATTTGACTGATAAATGTCAATAATTGTACAGAAGCAGACGTGCGGCCGAGCTCGCCGGTGGAGGCGGAGGAGCGCGACAAACCGCTGAAGCACGCGCACGCGCGGGACTTCTCGCCGCCCTTCCCCGACGCACCCTCCACACCTAAGGTAAATTTTACCACAATGATTAGTATTCTAAATCTAATGTACTACTGCCTGTTGCTCCTTTACTTGTTGTTTTGGTGTTGCAAAGTTTAAGTCAGATTCTATTTTTTTTTTCAAGATTTGATCTACTAATTGATAATAATAAATGCGGTGAAATTCATTACATTTGATTTAAGTACATAATTTGATAAAGTTTTAATAAATGGTTGTCTTTAATTACAGGTATCGCGCAAGTCGCACCCTCATCCTCCATCGGTGTTAGCGCTATGCAAGAAGTTCCAACCGGACTACGAGAAGCCCGCGAAGCTGTCGCACGCGCACGGGCACGGGCACGCACACGGTCACGGACACGGGCACGGGCACGCGCACGGCGCGGAGTGCGCGTGCGGCTGCGCGGGCGCGTGCCTGCGGCCGCGGCCGGACCGCGCCGTGCTCTGCTAGCGGCGCGCGCCCGCCGCGCACCGCCTGTTCAAGCGGGCGCTCGGGCACTGCTGCGGGGCCGCGCGCGATGACGAATGAACTGTACGGTGGCACGTGATTCTCGGCGGGCCCGGTGATACGATAACTATTCGCGCGGTTGATGTTCTTTGACTCGAATCGTAAACGTCGAGTCGTTTGAATCGTTTCGTGTGAAATCGCTCGCCTCGGGGCCGCCCCGACCTGTTGTATATTGCTGTGCGTCGACGTTGCGAACGTGTGAGCCGCGTGTGGCCATGTAAATATTTAGTGTAGGTTCTCTTGTATATTCTTATCGTAGGGCCCCGATTACCCGAACTCGCCCCGGCCAAGCGCGGTCGCGCGTGCACTATGCGGATGTGTTACGGATACTTTTTCCTGTTTTTATTATCGTGACTCCACTAGGGAGGATGTGCCAACCGTGTACGTATCGAAGTGTTTACCTATTTTACGTAATATAAGCTGCGTGCATGTACTGTGTCGACGAGATTGAGCTTACATTTTAGCGTAATTCGGGGAGCAGTCGCGTCACAGAAATCGCTTGGCCGTCGAAGACGTCGAGTTCGTGTGGTAATCGCGCTCCTACAGCGACGGTACAAAAAGCATAATGAGAGCGCGCGGCGGGGGCCGCCAGCCCGCTCCGGCTGTACATACTGAGATCCGCGGCGCTGCCCGCGACGTTAATTTATTGATGCGGAGTCCGGCCGGCGACGCTCGGCGCCCCCACACTTACTTAGTTAATAAAATAAATTGTTAATGTGTCCAATCGCATCGCGTGAAATTATATTGTTAGCATGTAAGTGTTTAGATGTTTTTTAACAGAGTAATTACGACGTACGTTACGTAGTTCGATACGGTAGGTAGGAGGATGCCGCCGGCGTGTTGACCCAAAATGGTGGGACCAAAATTTGTGTATGTAGTCGCAAAAGATTCCATATCGGTATAGCTTGTTGTCGTGGTTGATGTACGATTTGAAATTTTATCACTAAGAGTGACCGCTTTCGGGTTGTTGAGTAGATAGGGAAATTGTTACGTAGTGGAATGTTTACGATGAGCTCAAATCTTGCGACTTAATTTTCTTATGAACTTGTCTATAGTTTAATGGGACCGACGTGTCGGTTCCCGCTCCAACTCAATCGTGAGTTTCCATTTTACTGTATTGTATTATTTTTTGTTTCATTTTATTACAAGGTTTTTTTCATCTTAACATTTTCTCAACTAAACTCGAAGATTCATTACCTTGTGAGAACTGTTGTGATCCATAACTCATTTGTAAAAATAAATTATTGTGATACAAAAGGCTTATTTTTTCCACTCCCTCTCCCTATTTCCAGAAACAACTCACTAAGTTTAATTTATAAAAAATATAGTATAGTCTAGATCAAAATAGAAATAACACACACAAATCAATTAAGATTCCTTTATTTCATTTTTTGATTTGAATACTTTAAAAAAATACAATTTGCTTAAACAAACATCACTCTTAGTTACGTTAAACACACAAAAGACAATTCAATTTACAAATTGAATACTTAGTGTACAATATTTTTGCTCATTTTTCACTGTAGGTTATAGATTTATTTTATTATTGTTCATTGATTTACTTCAATACGCCGAAGAGCGAACTTGTCGTATCTCAAATAAATACGAATTTAAGTTATATATAAAATCAAAATACACTAATCATAGAATGGTTTCACAGATGAGAAATAATAGTTTTTGATGCAAAATGAGACACTTATAGAATAAAATAAGATACTTATGAGATAGTATAATAATTAGATACTATATTACATATTCGTGTCTTATTTTAAAGGTAACAAAAAACTATATAAAAAAGAATTCACTTTTTTAAATCATTTTTTTTTACTCTTCTGTGATGTTTCATTTTTCGAAAATATAACAAGATTGCATTTAGTCCAATTCAGAAGGCTTTGATCATAATATATAATATTAATCTTTCATAATGATTAAAAGGCATAATTTTCATCTTATATATTTCTTAGTTCTAATTTGAAGTACCAGGGTTGCATATTTCAGAAGAGGGTACACAATCAAAGTAAACTTAGCTTGGTTTTGTTTTAAACATCAAATACAGACATCACAATGTACCAGGAGACCATAATATCGTAGGAGGTGTAAACAAAATATGATTGTCTCACTCTAACACATTTGCCAATATTGGAATTACTTGTTTAAATTTCGCTTCTATAACGATAGTAAGGTAAGGTTCAAAATTGCAAATTATATCAATTTAACAATATTGAAGGACATTTGACAGATGTCATGGAAGAAAGTGAAAATATTTGATTTTATGGAAGGTAGTTAGAAAATATTTTATTTGAAAATAATTAGTAAATATGAATAAGCATTATAACGCATATTAAAATAACATCGCGTTTTTATATAAATTCAATTGAATCAATTCTATTTATCAGTGTTTAAAATTATTATTGACAGTTTGTAGCTATTTTATGTATTTAATTCTACTTCAGAAAAACTATGGAAGTAGCATCACCTTTCATTACTTCTACACGATTGTAAGTACTGTGTAGATATCTGTTAGATTCTTAATTATTTGGCCTTAATTGTTTGATGGTTTTAACCTGTTTCAAAGACATTGAAGGGTAAAACTCCCTTTTCGATGTTGTCCAACTTTCCAATATCATATGTGTGAAACGTGATATGATACAGGAATTCTGTATACAAAGTGGATACAAAGATTTTCTTTTTGTAAATTCAAACTCTAAAGATCCTCTTTTATCTACAGGCATTAAACGTGGCAGACACGTATCGTGGCAGAAATAATTAAACTGCACTTATACCATAACACAATCGCGCGGACACGGATTGTACCTAACATAGAAAAAAATGATTATGTCTGCCACGAAACATTCAATGTTTCTAGATGTAAATGAACCGCTCGGCTCCGATATTTGCTTGTTGCCGCAAACGTCAGCGTTAAGCAAATTTGACTTTCGCTACAATTTGCTGTGAATATAATGGCTTTATAAAATCTGATACGTACATTTTTTTTATCTTACACGTACATTATTTTGTTTTATGGCCCTCGGGTTGAGGTGTTAATTAGTGCGTGAAAATTGAAACAAAAATTTTCCACTTAAAACCTTAGTTGATTGGTTACATCTATATTGCCCATCGGACATTACAGCATCAAATATTGGCCATCAAGCGGTTATCCCATTATTTATTTGTACAATTCACTCAAGATTAGGCTCTACATAAAGTTCACAACCGAAATATACAAGCAATACAATATTGCTACAAAATTTTAATTCAAAGAACACAATACCATATTTTTATAAAACGATAAATAAATTCATGATGATAATATAATTCAGTCATTGATTAATTCATTTATTATATTACTAATTGCGTTAATATCTAAATATTTTAACGTTATATCCTAATATTAGTATTAAGGGTGTGTGAATGTCGTTCGTAGCGATTCGCATATTCGATTCGAAATTTTAATCGAATAGTTCTAATTTCGGATTATTCTGAATCGACGAATAATTGGAAAAACTTCGAATAATTCGGAAAATAATGAATAATTTTAACAATTCGCGAATTATGGGGATATCACTGGATTTTCTATTGTTTCCAATTTAAATTTCACTGGTCAACCTGTGGACTTCTCGTTCACTGGTTGAATCAGTGAATGGAATATCTACGCGCATGCGCGTGAGTATATTCACGGGTTGAATCAGTGAAAATACATTGATTCATTTTAAAAGAGATAATCCGTTAAGAATTTGCGAAAAAAAAAAATAAAAGGCGTCTAATTCTAAAAAAAATGAACTATTGGAAATTTTCGAATTATTCAGACTATTCGATTTTTACCGAATTATTCAGTGTTTCAAATTATTCGGAAACTTTCGAATAATTCGAAATTCGAATTATTCGATTCGAGTTTCGAATCAAATACTAATATTCGATTTGAGACGAATAATTCGTAAGTTCGAATTATATGCACACTCTTAATATGTATGGAAGAATGACTTGTGTTTCTACAAACCATACAAAAGGCAATTTTACTAATATTTCCCATTTTTTTGTTGCTTTTAATAAAAAACGGTCTTATATTATGCAATTGCAATATGTGTTCCAATAGTACAGGATTTTTTTTCTAAAATACTTAAATTTCTTAATGTATGAATACTGGGTGTTGCTATTTATGAATTTTGAACAATTTTTGTTCTTGAATCCACCCAGATCAATATTGCAGTTATCTCAGGGTTATCAATCCTACGTCTACTCTATATCTATATTAATATTATAAAAGGGAACAATTTGTCTTCCTGTTTGTTTGAACGCGCTAACCTCTGGAAGTACTGGTCAGATTTGAATAAATCTTTTTGAATATAATAGGCTATTTATTGGGGAAGGCTTTAGGATATAATAATCAATAAGTATTGTTTGGTATCCCTTTAGTTACTAACCAACAAAAAACTAACTAAGATGGAACACACTCTGCATATAATTTATATAGCAACCTTCTAGGAATTAAAACAATAGTTCTATCCTCTTTATAAAGATACTACTCGACCAAGCTAACTAGACGAACGGAAGGAATGCGGTTTCCCTCCCCGGTCCCAACTCACGCCCCGCTCT
>DWLI01001374.1:0-15850 GCA_018249915.1 Cecropterus dorantes dorantes | reverse complement strand
GGGAACACCATCAATATAACAACCGACATGGCTATTGCTGAGCTCATCAATAAGTGAATTAATATAGCGGTTAAAGAGAGTAGGTGAGGTTAAACCACCCTGCCTCACCCCATATATATCTGAAAAAGTCCCTTCCCATTTAGTTCATTTGATTATCGTACCAGAATTTTAAAATATTTATTAATTATTATTATTATTTTGCGGAATTATAATTAAATTGCCATAATAAAATCTTTAGTGTTTCAACTCAACTCCGGTAACACCAACGCCCCAAATATGTCTGCATAATAGCAGTAGTGTTATGCACAATATTTTGGTTCAAACCGAGTGGAAAGAGAGATACGTTTCAATTTGGTCCTCTGAGGTAGCAACGCACCTGTGGTCGACCTCAGTTAACTGTTAAACTTCGTAATAAATATTTCGTGGTCAAACCAATCAGAATTTATTGGATTAAAACTATAAATATAACATATATAAACAGAGAAAAGAAAAAAAAAACTTAAAATTATTCCTGTAAATATAATATACTTAATATTATTTATTATTTTTTATTTTATTTTTTATTATTTCGTGGTTAATAATAAACTTATTTCAACTTAGCACGTAATATAGCAAATATGTGTTGAGCAATTACTAATGGGATACAATTGGCATACTCGTAGCATACTTTATTTTTAAATTAATACCAGTTATGACATGAAGACTTGATATTTACTTAAAACTACCTTAACATAACTTATTAACATTTCATCAGCGAATAGTGGCTATAAGGCTACCAAGAAAACTTTTTTTTTCGGATTTAATAAACAGATGTTTTGAATGAAAAACTCATTTTAATCAAAATAATAGATATCCTACATTATTAATAGACAAGTATATCTATAGGTATAAGCAAATGTGACAGTATCCTAAAACTAAAATTGGAAACATTTTAAGTCACTCTAATTAAAATTATATGAGACTCGATTTTTACTTCATACTAGTTTTTCCCAATACGTTTAAAAATTTTAATATTATCAACCTAATTTTTCAGAAAAGTATTAAATGTAGGTAATTCATTCAAACTAAGTCCTTGGCAGAGCTTTTAAAGCAGTTACATAAATTTTGTCGTACTTTTATCTGTGCATTAGTCATACTCGGAAAAGATTCAATGCATCTATTTTATTACCGCTATTCTAGAATGCCTTGAAAATATTCCTATTATGTTTCGTAATACAAAAATCAGTTTATTAAACTATAAAGAGACACGGTACCTGCAGCCTCTTTTGTGCAACTTCTCCAAACTAGCTTCACGAATTTCACATGATATAAGTTTACAAGTATGTACGTTGTTGCAGCGTGGTTGTGAATTAAGTTTCAGTATTAAAAATTCAATAATTCAAAATATTTACTGACAGTTTGTAGCATAATTAAGACACACGAAGGTACGATTTCGCTTAGGACAATGAGACCAACTACTGTTCTTTTTAGGAATTAAAAAAATGTCTCGTTCTCATTTATTTCTCTCGTTTTTATTATGTAAGCCAGTGTGTTGCTAAGTGTGGGTCGCGATTCCTTGGAGGGTTGGCTAGTGTTTTAAGGGGGTCGGGAAGTCTCAGTAAAATGAAAAAAACAAGTATTTTACTGAGGAATTTTTAATGAAGGCGATGAATGAGGCGTTTGGCGACGTCTTAGGTTTTAGGCACTAAAATTGTGTGAATAATATTGTAATTAAGTATTAATTAAATATCGGTACCTAATTACAAAATTAATTATGTATTTAATATTAAAAATAAAGTGTGAGCAACAAACAGCGGACGGTGGAGGATCACCAATTGTTTTTAATTGCTAGGGGGTTCATGATAAAGAGTGCATTATTTCACTAACGGAACGAGAAATTCTTGTACCTGTATTCCTTAGTCTACTTGTTGTGATTAAACACTTTGTAGTTCGACTTTGGTGGCATTACCGTCACTACTATTTTGGCCTAATAACAGTGTTAAGCACTCCTCTGTATGTAAGTTTTTACTTAGCTCTCCGAAGTAGCAACGTATCTGTGGTAGGACTCGACTGTGTCTTTGAGTGGCAGTGGCCACTTTCCATCTAGAGAACTGCATCCTCGTTTTCTTTATAATAAACTAGACTAAATGGATATTTACTCTTAGTTAAAAATGAAATAGGAATGCGTGATATTAGACTGTTCGCAATTTCAAAACGGATTTCACAAAAAATAAAATTAAGAGAAATATGTCGTGTACGATGATTTTTGGCACTAGAATCTAACTCAATAATATCAAGGCACGTGTAATGTATTGACCAGAATCGCAGATATGAGCCTGCGAGGGTGCAATCCTGACGCCTCTCATCAAGCAATCATTATGGACGCGCCATGTTTTTAAAACGGCTTCGGATAGCACATGGCCCGATTCAAATTAATCCCCTACTACAATATCGTTTCGCAAAATTAGGATAATCTGTTTCGAGAAAAATATGTTAGGTACTGCAATAAAAATTAAAATTTCCCGAGTTACGAAGCTTGCAATATTAATTATTCCTCCCTCCACCTCTATGGTAAATCATGACTTCCGTCGTGATTTCGCATATAATTTTCAGCTCAATGGACGGCACGTTTACCAACCTGTCAGAGTAGCAAAAAGATTGTCCTCCTTTTTGAGTGACTGTTTTAAATTATGATGAAGTAGGGTAAAATTTAAGCCGAGTTCAATATGGGAATTGCAAATATAAACAGAGAGAAATTCGCAAACATAAGCGTTTTCAAAATGCATATTTGATATAAAAGCCTACTTAACTTATCTTCTTAAACTCTTAAACGTAACGAAAAAAAATAACAAAAAATATTGTGCATAATAATTTTAAATACTTTGTCACATTTTTTTTGGGAAAGGTAAATTCACGTACCTATTTGTCATAGACGCATACCTATTCTTAGAATTATCTAGCTTAATCAACTCCATAGGCATGGACACATTTAAATTAACTTCTGCTCTGTGTATTTGTTTAAAGATCTTGTTGAACCAGAAAAATCAGGTCAAATTAAGATTAGGCAACCATTATTTACAGAAATATTAAAACAAGTCTGATTGGGCAATTCAAATTATTCTGGATTTATCCACAGTAAGGTAAATGGTAGACTAAAAAAATCAAAACTGGAGTCCCTTTATCGCAATGATGCAACATACTCGTAGGTAACGAAATGGCTGGCCCGTTGGCAGTAATAAGCCCCGCTTGCAAGTCACGCTCGATATTACCGCCGCATCCCGATCTAGGTACAAGATGTTCGATTATCCAATTAATCTTTAATTAAAAAGAAATTGAAGTAGGTAAATATTTTGTACTAGTCAACTTATTAGTTAAACTTTACATTTTACAACAGATAAAATAAAAATGAATTTGTTCATATTTTTTCTGTGGCCGGCCTGTCCACATGCAGTACGTGGCGCGGTTTGTAAATTTTTAAGCAGGTACATATTTAATAAGTAAAAATTGCATAATACGAGTTAACTAATTCGTATATGTCCCCTAATATTTTCTGTCATAATATATAAAAAAAAACAAATAGAACTAATAGAAGCAGCCAGAATTATATTAAAGTGTAATGTAATTCGACTTTTTTTGTAAGGCCTACGATGATTTTTTAAGTATAAAAAGATGCTTCAAGTACAATAAGACGAAGTCGTAGTGATTACCTTTATGTACATTATTTAACAAATTGAAGTTTATTTTATTCACGAAATGTTGCAGTACTCGCAATAATCTCTCTTGCAAGTCACGATCAAGATTATTGCGACGACAGCCACATCGCAACCAAAGAATAATTGATGTTCTTTACTTGTTACTTGATGCTTCTCTTGCAATTAAACCGATTATTGAAGTCTACTTATATTTAAGCAAGTATTACAGAAAAAAACTCCTTTTATTTTTTTTGAAACATCAATCTTTTGAAGCGCATTTTTATATATATCAAAACTAATATATAAAAAAATAACAATAGTATTACATTACATTGCAGAGACCAGAATTTGAGAGTACGAATAAGAGATATGAAATAATATGAAATAATAAGAGAGATGAAATCTATTGTATTAAAAATATATAGTAAAATATTAGTTATTATAATTGTTGTATTTTTCTAGTTAGACCTGTTTAATATTGGGTAAGCATTTATATATTCATCATTTAATGCAAAAATATAATCAAGTAAACTTTAGATAGCTGTATCTGCATTATATACTCAAGGTGGTAGATTTCTTTGTGTTTCGACTCCGGAAGCACACCGTCACACCTATTTCTGCCTAATGACAGCAGTGAAATGCACTGTTGTGTTCTGGTCTGAAACCACTTACCATCAGGTGGGCTACATGCTTTTGCTACTTCCATACTATAAAAAGAGCTCTAAGCTCATAATGGAGACTATTTAACGACAGCTCCCCATAGTGTGCGTAATGTGGCACCAAGCCCGTGCATCCCACTTGCAAGTCACGCGTGATATTACTACCTGTCACAATAATACGAATGACGTTTATTAAAGAAACTTTCTTGAAGTTATTGGGTCTTAGTTTGTGTGTAAAATAACTTCAGCCTTTTTTTTGTTTGTCATTCGTATTCCAATGTTTCAATGCTGCCAAATACTGTTACTGCAGTACGTAACACATTTATATATTTTATTAGGAAATTTAGATACCGTCGTTGCAGTTCTAACACCAAGTAAGTCAATTTTTTGCGATTTTGACATGTTCAAAATAGTCGTTTCATCCAATTAGAAACAAGATTCGACCAATATAAACCTTTAAATTACGGAAAATTTAAAGTACAACATGTTACTTTTGTTGTTTCTATATAAAATTAATCGGTTTTTTGTCTCTATTAAAAAAAAACAGAAAATAACTTACGCGATGTTAGAGCTTGAACGACGATATATAACTTACCTAAGAATATTTGAGATATCCCATGTTAATACTTTTATTATCATCAATTGTAAAATCTAGGGGAACATCTTTAACAAATATTTCAATAAGTGTTGTTTATGACTATGCTATGTTACTAACAGTACTCAAACTTTCAATCACACCAATTCTTAAAATCTAAATCATATATGCTAATTGTAGTTTACAAAACGATTAATAATACGACAAGAACGAAGAGAACTTCTTAAATCCTAGAAGCTTAGTCGGTTAAATTCGAAATTGTTAAGTTTGCCGAGGCAATTCTTGCGGTGAACAAACATCCCTTATAAAGGTTACTGTTACAGCCATTCAGGAGTATTCTCGCTTAATGGGTGCCTTCCGTCCCGAGAACGTATTAGGGTTGGCATTCTTTATCACACACTTTCAAGTTTTAGTATTATTACTGATTCGGTAGTGCTTATTTAATTTCCTCAATATGAATACAGTTATGACAATGTCTTATGTTTATACTTTTGTTTCTTATTTTCATATTAATATGTGTTTAAAATAAAGTATAAAATTTTAACAAATTATACTTTTAATAATATTATAATGTTGTTATACATTATATTGGTGTAGTATAATCAATTCTAACCATATTTTCCTTTTATTTGTGCTATAATTCTTCTAAGAAAAAGTATTGGTAACCTTTAATAATTATTATAGCACTTTCAGCCTGATTAAAATCAGTCAATAAAAAATATTTCTTTACTAATAATATGGCTTATCCAATGGATTCATTACGTAGCCATTTTAACTTCAATAATTTTCATTAGAAATTAAATTTTCTAGTAAATATATCCATGTATTTAACCTTCTTTCATATGTTATTATTATTACAAAACATCAAATGTAGCTGTGTAGCTGACATATTTTACATTTACCTTTCAACCTTATTAAAGCGAAGTGCACTATTCGAAAACCGACAGCATCTTTGCAAATGAAAACTAGATAAAGAAACGCAAGTTCTATCAATAAGTAGCGGTGGAGTTGGCAAATTGAATTGAATAAAACACACAAGTCCGCTAACGAGCCAGTGTTTACCCAAGTGGACACTAATTGGCTTAGCCAGCGGTCGCCGGCGCTGTGAAAACAAAACGGCACAAACTTGGCCAAAATGGATGTGGCACCGCTCAAACAATGTGCAAGCGATTCAAATGTTAAAAGCTATCATTTAAAAGAAAAAATATTTAAATTATATTTATAATAACACAGTTATAAATATAATTTAAATACGAATCTCTATACCCCTTTTCTATGGGAAAAGGGCCTACCCTTTTCCTTTAGAAAAGAAAGAAGAAAACGAATCTCTACAGATTCGTATTCTCCTTGCTTCATAATCCTTTAAATATAAATCCTTTCGCAAATTTAACCACCTTTTTGTAAAAAAATAAAGACATTACGATACACGTTGGATGGTGTGCCGTAAGCATAATTAGTATTTAAGATTGCATTTAAAAAAAACACCGTTTTGTGGTGGACTTTCTACGGGAAATCTACCGCATAGAGGTGGTTTAGCATTCATTGACCTTCTTAGTTATATTTGTAAAAAGATACACAAAAATGACAAGCAATAAATTGTCATTGCAACATTGCTAACTTACTTAACTGGTGAAAATATTTTTAAGGTGGCTCCAGGTATTTTCATATGCCTTGTCCAAAGTCATGTAACTCGCATGAAAGACCATTTGGTCAGGGTGACTCTTGAATGAAGATGCAATCACTGTAACTAGACACGTGACTCATAGAACATTCTTAACATTACTTTAACGAAACTAAAGAAGCAAACAAAATATAAAATGCTTGCAATTTTATTTCTACTTAAACTACACTTAATCATTATATTAAAACGTAGCTATAAAGAAGGAAAAGAAACGGTTTAATAAAACGCCGGGCAATCTTGTAGTTGCCCGAAGGCACTCGCTAACTTGAGTATACACCTATCGTTATTTTCCTCAGGAGCGGAGAAAGTAAAGGAAAAATTTAAATAAACAGAAGGTGGTTTGCAGCGTCGAATTGAGCTCGACAGAGGGCAAATATTTCTTTTGCAGTTAAGAATGAAACGTTACATTTCTTCCGTACCTACGTTAATTACTATATACCTTTGCTAACATTCAAGAAAGTTTAAATTAAAAGAGTTATTACTGTCACATTTTAAAATACAACCAATTCACAATTGCACAATGGCCAGTACTTACGACAAATCATAAAAAGCTTTTAATATTTTCTTTTAGCTTTGTTATACAGTTGACCAAGATAAATCTTTATTGTGTTGATATTTATGTAAAAGGAATACTTGTAATATAACCTTTTTACACCACAATATATTAATAACGTACTCTTATAAACCGACGCGCAAAAGTAGTACCTATATTAGATGGGATTCGATGCGAATCAACCCTAGATTAGAAATGTGATGTTTAAAAGCTAACATTCAGAAAAAAGTATTCCTTCTAATCTTGCGTATAGGTTCATAGTTAAACAAATGCATGACTTTGTATATCCGTATATACATGGGTAATATTTCCAATATTTCAAATCTTCGATTTCATGTTCAACAATATTATAATAAAAATGCAAACAAAATACGTGAATGTCGCTAGGTATGCAAAAGTAATTTTAGTAGTGTTAATACAAGTCGGGTGCGTCGCCGGCGTGTGGCCGCCCGCCGGTATCAGTGGCTTGTATCTTGTGTTCAATTTACATATAAATTGTGTCTTCCGGTCAGACAGCTCGCCAAGATGACACACGTCTATGATGTGTCCCTACCAAAAGTCTATTACTACAGATTTACAAGTACGCAATACGATCACGTCCTATGTCATGCATAAATTTAGACGTAAGTGTGGTTTCTGTCTACTTATGCACTAGTCGAATAATGTGAAATGAAATTTGTTGCAACATTTACGTAAATTTATTACAAAATGTGGAAATTCATATTTTTCATTATTACATATAACAAAATATTGTAAAAATATTTTTTTTAATTATACATTGTCTTCAAGTTCGGATGCATATGTAAAATTGCAACGGTAAATCTCTTTTCTTTTAAATTGGTATAGTCAATGTGCTTTGTGTTGTTTTAAATTTTTGTCGCTTTTTTCGTAAGTATAATCTCGGTATCTCATTGGTATGAATTTTTAAAACGGATTCATTGAAATAAACAATTGTTTCTTATACTGTTGGAAATACAGAGTTTAGAGGTATCTAACTCTAGTAATACAAAAACAAATTATTTTTATATAATGTTCTCATAATAAAAATATGTTACTAACTAGGCATATAAATGAAAGATGCTGAATTGTTATGTGGAAGATATGATTGATGTAAGTAGGTAAAATTAAGAAGATATAACATAATGCCGAAGGAAGTTTATTTAAATACGATGTTGTTCATATTGGGGTCAAAGTAATTTCCCCGATTTAATTGAACACACACGTTAATAGCGCTCATAAATCCATCTTTTATCATTACTAAGTAAAATTAACGTCTATATTAGTCTTCATCACTGCCGGTTCGCAGCGGTGCGGAGCAATAAAACGATGAAACGAAGCTAATTTTTCAGCAAATCATCTCCGGCCCCCATGAAGTCATCAATATTCATTTCGCGGCGTGCCTCCGAAACAAACACCTTTGCGAAGTAGCACAACACGCTTTGAAAGGAACTATGACGCGGGTGACGGGTCCGGACGGCGCACGGGGTGGGGGCTAACTCAATTTATTTGGATAATTGGCTTGTTTCACGAACGTGCTCTATACCAATAAATTGTTTCACGTTAGCGCACAGATTACAGAAATGTCATAATTGGTTTTATGCAACTGGGTTCCACGCCGCTATAAATATCTGCAGGTATTTTGTAACATACATCCAACCAAATTACATTATAACCGATCCAATATATTAACGGATCGCGTTGAATGACTGAATCAATTTTCATTATGACTTATTTTAACGTAGAAAAATATTGAGAGGAATTGACCATATTTGACGATTATCCTTACTGTTCAAAGAGTGTAAAACATGGCACACAAGTACAGCTTAACACATTAGTAATTAATAGTGTAGTATAATTGTTGGTGACGTATAAAGATTATTTTCGGAGATACAGTGTTCTTTTTTATTTTGCTGAAAATTCATAAATAGACACAAGTCCTTTGCATACCTGCAATTGTACAGATAAAGCCGCCTATTAATACATACATCCATATAATTATCTATAAAGGCACATTCTACGTAAAAGTTATAGAAGCGTATAATTCAAAGGAAGGTCCGGAGAACTCCGATATCGCAGAGTACTTCCCGTAGCACTCCGTAGCGCCAACTCGCTCCTCGTATTTACATATAAATTGTGTCCCACATGCTGAAAAGAAGATTGCGCTAAGAGACCATGCTACTATAGGTCGTTGCGTCTTAATATCGATCGGTCTTACAATATTAAATACTAATTCTTCTTCCCCGACTCGCATTTGTGTTCGAGACATTTAAGTAATTCATAAGAAGTTAATTAAATAAATTAAAGCCAAGCTCGTATGTTATCGCCGCCTACGCAATATGCCTAGTTGGCAAGAATATTCAGATATAAATGATAATTAACTTTGTAAATTGTAAACTTTGCAATGTAAAAAACGTATTTTAGTGCGGTGAGTAAGAAACTAGTTTTTTATGCAAATGTTGTGTTTATGTTGTCAGAAACTAAATTCTGCGGTTTCTTGGTTTAGAGTTGTAGATTACATAAACATTTAATAACAAATAATATTTAAAATCTATGTAAGAAATTAAATAGATATTTCAAAATCATGCGAAGCGTGACAATTTTATGTAAACTACTTACTACAAGAATTTGATATATCAAAAGTGTTATAACACCTAGGAAGAGTTGACAGGCGAGTTGTCAAATTAATACCAACTTAATAAAACCAGTCAGCTTTCAGGGTACACCTACAGTTCGCTGATAATGTGATAACGTATACGACGAGTGTTTGCGTCTCGTAGAACTGTAACATAAACTTGTTTGTCTTATTTACATATAAATAGTGTCTCACATGTACAAATACAGAAAGGTACTGCCAAAATATCTATTAATTTTTATATATAGTTTCTGATATGTATGGATGCATAACTTCTATTACTTACTTCTGAGAAGTGTATCTAATATAATTATTTAATTTTCAAAATTTCAATTTCAAACCACTTTATTTTAATGTGAATATTGATGATATATATCTTCTTGGCTTGTGATCACTTGCCTACCCACCAACTACTTAACTCACAAGACATTTAACAACGTTTAACTATATTTTATTATTACCCACATAAATATGTTAAAAAATGCAAGAACGCTACCGTAAAAACGTTAGTGGATTCAATTATTTGCTTCTACGTGAAACGAAAACCAGCGCTAGTGGGCCGATTTTATTGATAGAACAGCTATATTGAGCCCACAGCTTGATGAGGCTGCTTGAGCTGACCGCTCAGGCAGCGCACGTGCCGCGGCCGCGTCCAACTGCACGTCGTTACGCCGGCGCAGCGCCAAATTGCGACATCCGCAACCTTACGGCTCACCCTGTGCTTTACCAATTTTGTTGGTGCTATAGAATAAAAGATAATCTAGTTGTTTTAGTCTATAAATAATGGGTTAGTTTTCGTTACATAATAGTAATGGAATTACATACTTTTTATATTTAAATAGAATCCGGATAAAGCGGAATGTAATAATGTAGAGTTAGAAGCAAAATAAAGGTTAACTAACTTAACATGTAAAATTGTCAGCTCTATATTGATACATATGAGTAATATTGGTTACATGTTTATTAGACATATAATATTAAATTGTAATCAAAGATAATGGTTAGAATTTTAATAAGATTCTAATATTAAAAAAAATAACACGTCTTAAATACGATCGTTAACACGAAACTGAAATATGCCACTCATAGTTTTATCGTTATACGTAACAATAAGTTTTGTAGAGCTGCGGTTATACAGATTAATAAATACATGAAATGAAATGAAATGAAATGTCTTTATTTTGTATAGGCCTACAGCCTATACGGCCTACTACTTACAAATTATCATTTACAATATTTTTTCCTATACTACCACCGGATCGGAAGATGACCTCAACTGGGAAGATCCGGCAAGAAACTCAACGGGTTTGTCTTTTTTCTTTGTAAAACTTTTTTTTTAACCATCTTATTTATTACATGGCAAATAAAAGGCTAGCTCCATTTGCTCCTTACATTTGCCTAAACATAAGGCATGTTTGGCAAGACATAAGTCTATTCTTCTGACAGTCATATTGAAACTAAAACGTTAGATAAGTCAGTGGTTTAGCCGGCGCACGTCCGTGCCGCCGCAGCTACCGTCGTTAGGTTCGTTCGCGCCAAAATTCAACATCCGCAGTCTTTAGTCAATTCGTTTAAGTTTACCCAACATGCTCTGCCTTACTGATAATACTATTGTTTTAAAATAAGAGCAGTCTTTTAAAATAAAAGTTTTATATGACAAAATATAAAACTTTTAAAATGACTAAGTTATTCGTCATCAATCTGTTATCACGCCACTATTGTAAAAAGGCCAGTTTATAGAAGATAAGGTTTAGGTATATCATATTTCATTACATAGCTGCTAGTGGCCACGTACAGGTAACAGATGCACATATCTATCTAACTTTAAAAAATTTACGTGTTAGGCTAGGCTAGGCCTTAAAAATACATGTGTATTAAATTCATCCAAATCTAATCAGTGATTTTTGCGTTTAAGAGTAACAAACACACATTAGTACATCTTCACAACCTTTCGCATTTATAATATTAGTTAGATTCATAAAACGATCAGGTCTTGCATTTCGTTGAATGGGTGTGAATACTGGTACATACTCACACTTATGAGGCGATCATCATAGTTCTGAGGTTTAGCAATGTGTCTATGATTAGTGTCATACTATACCATAGACTCTATGGTATAGTACCATACTGATCATAAACTATGGCATACATTATATTTAATATCTTTTTACTAACTAAATTTAACATTTATTTTGAACCTAAATAGCGATATTCTAACGACGGTACTCCTACATTTACGGTGCTCGTAGCATTTGTTCCTTGTTACACCGAATAGTCGTAAATCGGAAAGAGGACGAAAAATAGTAAAAGCTGAAAGTTTCGAACCAAAAATATTATGTATCACGAAGCAGCAACAAAGGGTATCTACTTAAAATGACATGAGCTAGTGAGAACTATGGACGGGAAGTTCAAACGAGGGAACAGTGGGCCCAACGTTTCAGCGCAGTAACTGCGCACAATGCGTAGCTACTGCGCCTCAGCGTCGCCCGAGCACGCTCTACGTCCACAGTAACGAGCCACTCTTGTTTATTTTACCGCAATGAATTTCTTTGCAATATTTTCTTCGTTTTTTTAATTTTGAATACATTTGAGTACAATTCTCGGTGGCGGTTGCGCGCCCCCGGCAATCTCCAAATTGCCTCTTTATGTGCAGATGTTCCGACCCTCGGTTTTTCCGTCTTTTGAATGTCGTTTTGCTGTTAAATAACGTGCTCTTTTATTGTAATTTGAATCTTTAAGTTCACTTTCTACTTACATCACTGAACATTAACTGAACAACCAGAATAAAGCATGTTTTATGGCTCGTAAAATAGGCTACGTTCAGTGGAACAAAAAAAAACAACTACCTACTAAGTATATTTTACTAAAACTAAAGTAATCCAATAATAGGCAATTAATATAAGAAAATATTTAAATAAATCATCCTAGTTATAAGGTTTCATAAGGTTTCTGGACTTAGGTCATATTAATATAATAAGAAATAATGAGAATAAATGTCTTATAAAAAGTTTATAAAGCTGAAGGAGAATAAAATCGATTGCAAATTATTTTAATATTACCTCCTATTACTTTATAAAGAATCTATGTTCTTATAAAAAGAAATGAAAGTGGATTATAAA
This sequence comes from Cecropterus dorantes dorantes, assembly GCA_018249915.1. Taxonomy (NCBI): domain Eukaryota; kingdom Metazoa; phylum Arthropoda; class Insecta; order Lepidoptera; family Hesperiidae; genus Cecropterus; species Cecropterus dorantes. The sequence goes on along the minus strand of DWLI01001374.1, from coordinate 2,940 downwards.
AAATTAGCTTAGCGAACGGAGTTCTTTGAATTTAATTTCACTAAAGATCACAATTACACGTTTTACGAGATTCGGACTCATTTATTTTTCCTCCGCGAAATTATTTCCCGTGAAACAAATTAATTCCTTAGCATTATACTTCTTTCAAAATCTGAATAAACTTGAGAAAGATTTCATAAAAAATAGACGAACCTTGGGCCCGCGGCTACCGCCAAATTACGTCGTTATTTACAAGTATTTTCTTCCTGCTGAGAAGTACGGATAATATTACCACGTGATATCTCGGAAAGACGTAGGAAAAGAAAAGTATTTACTTAAATACTTCCGAATTTAAAATGTAATATATTCCAAAAATATCACTGTCATTTATAGAGAACTATGCTTAATTCAATAAATAATATTGCGTCTAACAAGATACTCGTATAGTATAAAATAGAATCAACACTTCCATTTTTATTGATATTCAACATATTTGTACGAAATTTTCTCATAAAAATAATTAGGAATGAACAATAGGACATAAAAAATTCTATAGAATTTCAAAAACTACTGCACTACTATGCACAAAAGTAAAATAGGATACGATACAATGAAGGCCTTCCTACACTTATGAATGAGGAGTTCGTAAAAAGGCGTCACTATGACTAATATTTCGCTGTCCGTTTGTTCCTCTGTCAGTCTCCGGGCTGTATGTCATGAACCGTGATAGCTAGACAGTTATTTTTTAAAGATGATATATGTCTTGTATTGGCGCTATATCAATAAATACTAAAATCTACTACTATCGTTTAAAATTAATATCTAAGGAGAAGCTCAAATACAACATGATTTGTTTTTTAGATAATAATAGTACGTTTTTTATAGAATAGTACGGAAACCTTCCTGTGCGAATCCATCCAGCACTTGGCCGGCTTTATTATCATCATACTATTTGCATCAACTCTACTTGGATAAAAGATCGCGGTGCCAATGACAGTGCTCTTTTGTCTTAAAGCTTTATCTGAATGGCTCAACACCATTTTATTTCGATATATGTAGAGAGACCCTAAATGGATATACAATAAATAAAATACAATATTCGTAACCAATAGTTTACTTATTCAAATTCTCTTCTCCGTATCGTTAGCTGCCCCTATTATTCTAGAACAAGAAATAAAACTGAAAAAGAAAATGATCATAGATTAATACAATTTTTACCAACGAAGTCATAATGTACAAATTTACTAATTGTTAAAGAGTGATTTTAAAATAAAATTACCCAAACAATTATCGCAGATACATGCACACTAGGTACAATATTTTAACAAAATATTGAGTAAGATTTACTAGACAATTATTTTGTTTGATATATTATATATTTATATAAGTTTATAAAAAATAAAATCTTACATCTGGATCCTTATCGTAAGAACATTTATGGACGTCGAATGCTCTTTGACATTTGTCTTTATCGGGTGTATCTAAAACATTAATATTTGTACAGCATTACGATTAAAGTCTACAAACAAAATACAAAAACGCTTCTTTAAATAACTAAAGGTAAAAGGTAACTGTGTTCATAAGCTTGTTATCCTTAATCCTTATGGCCAGATCTGTAAAGTACGGAGGGAACCAGGGGAATTTATTGCCTGGTGGCTTTCAGGATTTGCAGGCAGGCGTCTGCAAGGACGGAAACCAGCCGGTTGGACACAATCGACGAAGTTCCCGAACTTTAGTGGCTTTTACTCCAAAACTTCCGACAGGTTTCCAACTTCATGGTGTCAGCGTTAAAAATACACTTTCATATTTATTCTAAATGCTCCAAAAGAAGTATCCAACGATTCAAAGACTTTAAAAACATGTTATAAATTGCAGGATATAGAGTTTTCTTAGGTTTCTTTTAAAACACTCGTTAGCAACAAGTAAGAACCTGCCTTTTAAATTTATATTAATTAATAACAGTAATTTGCAACCAACACCAAAAATAACTTATCTTAATAAACTTAAAAAAAAACATTAATTTCCAATACTGTAATTTGAAGATAGTAGAACTTTTTGTAGTTCGACATCGAAAGCGGTACCGCCAAACCTTTTTTTGCTTAATAATACTTATCCTAGGAGTTCCAACTTAGTCCTCAGGGTAAGCAACGCATCTATGGTTAACCTCAGGTAAGACTTTGATCTTACCTGGGGTTGATTTTAAATGAGCATGGGCAGTAGTGGCCACATACCATCTGGTCGACTGCGATAAATATTTACATATAGTAAAAAAGATGACTCTCTAAGCCGCGGGGAGTAGCAACGCATTTGTAATTTAGACTTTAAATTCAAGATATATTAATTTACCAATTCAATTCAACGTCCTATAAAACATTAAAAAAGGTATTTTTTGTATAAATTACCTGATGTATACATACTACTGCATACCAGTGATATTTTTCAGCAACCAGACCACAATATTTTATAATTTCTTGTTAATTTCATAATAAAAATAACATACCCAAGTGTTTGCAAGCCATTATCATATTTGTCACTCTGTCCGTATACTGTTCAGGAATGAGACTAATCATCATGTCATAATCCACGTTACCATCGTCATCTACCTGTGGAATAAATATATTTAATAACGTATTTCGTGGTTACATTTCAATTGCTAAATGAAAAATGGGATATTCCCTTAGTTCTCGAAATCATTTTTTTTTATCAGACTGAAGTAGCAAACGAGCATGCAGTCCAAACGATGGAGACTGCTATTTGCCCTATTGCCACCCATGGATATCTTTAAGCAACTTTAAATAAAACAGGGGTTCTATCTAAAGTCAATCACAGATGCGTTGCTGCTCCCTTTCACCTCATTTATCTGGCAACCACATCCTTTCATTGAAATCGAAAAACTGCTTCACGCTAGAAATAGGTGTAACGGTACCACCGTTCCTCCTCGTCGATGAATCTGGTTCTTCC
>DWLI01001373.1:0-15868 GCA_018249915.1 Cecropterus dorantes dorantes | reverse complement strand
ATTGGTTGCTTTTTAGTCAGACTGAAACAGCATATGATCTCGACTCGAAGGCTCGACTGTATGAGCCTAGGGAAATCTGTAAGCAACTTCATATAGAACACGGGTTCTATCTGAAGTCGATCACAGATGCATTGCTACTTCCGAGGACTAAGATGGTTTATATAAGTTAACCGGCTACCACACCCTTCCACTGAAAGACTGCTTCACGTTAGAAATAGGTATATCGATGGTACCTACCCGGTCGAACTGCACTGGTTCTACGACCTGGTAAGAACCGGTAGTTATATGTGCCATGTTTAATAGTATTAGACTTTGTCAGTACGTATCTCGATGTTTTAGTTAGATTATAGTATAAGTAGCTGTTTGTCATTTTCGTATACTTATATTTTAATATAAATAAGAATATATTTCCCTAGTAATAATAAACAAAATCAGCTTTTGAAAATTTCGTATCTATTGTTTCAATAATTAAGATTAATTAATTTACTTTCGTATACTTCTATTTTCATTTAAAAGAGAATATGTTTTTTTTCGTACAAATAAACCAAATAACAGCTTTTGAAAATTCTTTGTTTAAAGAATTAAGATTAATTAATTTATTTTAAGGTAAAAATCCATTTAGATACAATGTGAACGACAACAAGAGGAAGTTTTAAAGGTAAAATCATACTTAATATAAGCTTCGAAATATTAGCAGGTGTTCAGATTCAACTTTAAAAATCTCATGAAAAACACAAAAAATGAAAAAGGGAGTCATTGTTCGTGTAATATTACGCACGGTACTGTCATCACATGTCACGATTCTTTTTTTAGAACTAGCCTAACACGCTACCATTACTTTAAATACGGCTATTAGCTTATCTTATTATTTCTTTGTAAATGTGGACTGACTACTATTATAAATGCGAAAATTTGAGAGGGTGTATGTGTGTTTGTTACTCTTTCACGCAAAAACTACTAATTGGATTTCAATGAAATTTGTCACACAGATAGTTTATGGGCTGAATTAAGACATAGGATACTTTTATCATGGTACATTATGAAAGCGGGCGGACCCGCGGGAAAAAGCGCATTATTATATATAGCACTACATGTGCTACGCGGTTTCACCCGCTATTAAATAAGAAAAAAAACGAACAAACATAGTGTGATGCTATATATATATAGCCTTCCCCAATAAATTGACTATTCAATACAAAAATAATTTTTCAATTTGAAACCAGTAGTTCTTGAGATTAGCCTGGTCAACCTAACAAACTCTACTGCTTAGACTACTCGCGTGGCAGAGCGGTCGTCATACCGGTCTGACACGCTGTGCGTTCCGGGTTCGATTCCCGGCCAGACCAGATATCTGAACGCAAAGTTTGGATTCTGTTATGGGTCTGGGTGTTGATGTATGTGTTGATGTGTCTTTGTGTGTCCATGGTACTCATGACACAGGAGAAAATTCTAGTGTGGGGCTATGAGTGTCGAAAATGTGTGTGTGTGTTTTTAATTACAATTTTAGTTGTCTATACGCCAATATTAATTATAATCCAAACGTAATTATCTTTGTTGTTTGTAGTTAGTTGTCCCAAATAAGTAGAAATTACGTAAAACTATGAATTTACAGAAAACAAAATCAAGTACTTTTTAGTAGTGAAGACTGGGATTTCAGTGTAAAACTAGAGGATTGCACTCGAGATTGTCCGCAAGCAGGGCTGAGCAGGCAAGTTCATATAAAATAAAAGCAAGAACTATAATCTCACATTATTTTCTTTTTCATTCAGTTTAAATCTGCGACAATCTCAGAACAAAACTCTTACAAATAAAATACCGCGTGAGTATTCATTTTAAAATATAGAATTGATTCACAATTATTATATTTAAAAATGTTACGATATTTATTTTTTATATCGAGTTGATGTTGCGTCATAGGTTGATCATGACCCGTGGCGGAGCGGTCACCATGTCGTTCTGCCGCGCAGTGGGTTCCGAGTTCGATTTCCAGCCAGACAGACATTTGAATGATGAATTCAGATTACTGTTCTGGGTTTGGGTGTTTGTGTAATCGTCTTTGTGTGTCCATGGCACATGCGACACAGGAAAAAATCCTAGTGCAGGACTATGAGTGAAGAAAGCGTGCGTGCATAGGACTATGATTAGATACAGTACTGACATCCAAACCTTTCCGACTATATAGTTTATGCAGTTTTTCTTGCGATCTTTCATACCTATACCCAGGATATACATATGTACATAAAAGCAAAATTCTAATATGCCTGTCAAACCTCTTGTGAACAATGAAAAACACAAGCCTCTAACATCTGATAGTCATCGCGAGTATGTTACGAAACATAAAATGAATTCCTTTATAATTTTCTTCTCAAGTCAAAATTGGCAGTGGCATTCGCAGTGTTTCATTGACGAAAATATGTGAAACGTCGTATAAAACGACAATTTTGCACATTGCACGAAATATTGCACATTTCAATGTAAATTTAGTTTTAGTATGAAGTAAGAGCTTTGTAAAAATTAATAAAAGAAATGAAAATACCTATAGGGGTAATCTCAATTCTATAGATATAATAATAGCAATTTTGACCACTGATTATGTTATTAATTGGTTTCTGTTTCGCTTCAACTTAGATATTAATTAATATCTAATTAATGTTAATATCAATGAACATGATACTTATATTGACTATAATTTGATAACCTTTCAATACAATAAACTCTATTGCGTGTAAAGGTCGACAAATTAATTTAATTAGATGTATTTGTAATACATTTGATACAACTCAAACTCAAACTATCAAAACTAAATGCATTCTATATTTTATATAAGTATATTTTTTACAATAATCGTAAAACTTGTAGTCTCAGAGCGAATTGAGCTACAAAATATAACAAAGCACATAATACATTACAAGTTAAGGTATCTATACTAATAAATTATGGTATCTATACTAATAATTATAAAGCAGCAGAGTTTGTTTAGTTGAACAGGCTAATCTCAGGAACTACTGGAGCGAATTGAAAAAATATTTTCGTGTTGAATGGTAAATTTATCAAGGAAGGCTATAGGCTATATAACATCACGCTTTATTTTTTGTTTGTTTTTTTTTTCTCATGTAGTAGCGGGTGAAACCGCGGCGCACAGCTAGTTCTTTATAAATACTTGTATTATTATACGGACTTGTATTATTTTAAAAGATTTTTTTAAACAACAGAATGTGATTTTTTAATTTCTCAACTTAATAAAATATTAACCTTATTGATGATAATTTTATACATCGAAATTACCATCAAAATTAATTAGCAGTCATTCACGTTGGAACAGCTTTTATGACGCATTTCATTAAATAATATAACAAAATCTTAAGCTTATTATTACACATGTAGATATATTTAAATATTCAGTCTCGGTGTCACAACGTAATTTTCCGGGAATAACAGGAGAACTCGTAGTCCCAGGACATTCTAAGTCGCGACGCTGTGCGGCGCAAAGCCGTATAACGTCGTGTAAACTCAACTTATAACCAACATACGTAACAAAGGATGACGGACGCTTTATACTTGGTCTCTATTTGTAAATGTACGTTTACAATATAAGTCACATTGGTATTACGTTTACATTACACTTGATAAGTTTTTACGAAATTGAAGTAGCAAACGAATACGAAGTTTATCTGATCATGAGTGAATACTGCTACACATGGATATCTGTAAGAAATTTCATATAGGGGTTCTATCTAAAAATTTTAATACAGAATTGATGCTTCTTGTGATGACTAAGATTGTCGCCTTATTTGTAATTTAGCACACAACCACACCAACTACCACTGGTGGTGGTACCACTAAGGAGGCAACGCATCTGTGTTCGGCTCTACTTAGAACCGCTTTATCCTTTTATATGTAGGTAAAATACGGTTAATCTATATTCTAATTATATAGCAAGTAATAATTTGTTGTTTATACACTCGTCATATTTTTATTATAAAATAGCTGAGCCCGCGGTTTCACCAGCGTTTAAAAAAACGTAACGTGACACACATATCACCGCAATTTTGTAATAATTATAACATAATTATTTTTTTATGTCAAACAGAACTGGAAGCAAATTACTGATTATTATATTCAGTTCAATTTAATAACTACATATTTATCAAATTTTCAAATAGACAAAATTACGATTATTTAGCCGTCATTTGCGTTTAATTATTAAACGTCAGATGCGGTTTTGTTATACTGTTTTATTTCATGTTTAGCTGTCATTTGCGTTTTGTTATTACATGAGAGATGCGGTTTTCAGGGATAAAATGGAAACGGGATAAAAAGTATTCTATGTCCTTTTCCTGGTTCTAAGCTACCTCTCCGCCAATTTTGAGCCAAATCGGTTCAGCCGTTCCCGAGTTATAAATAGTGTAACTAACACTATATATAGATAATTTGTTATTAATATAATTATATTTCATGAGTTATGCTTTGATACATTTGTAATTAGCGGCGATATTGGTATGAGGTACGGATATAATTCAATATCAAGCCAACTGCAAGCTCGTTTGTTATTTGATAATTATCATGAATTACTGCCAAGTATAACCTTACTCAGAAAGTTTGTTCAAGTTTACCTCAATCATGAGCAATTTATCTTTCTTAAACACCAATTACAAAGCCAATGAAGACTTTAAAGTTTCCATAAAAATAAGGTTTATGTACCTATAAAATGTCTAGTTTACTAATTAATTCAAGTTTATCTAATAAACTTATATACTACTAGACTTTATTATTTAGAACTTATATTATACCCACGCTTTCTCGTTTATCACAGCAATGAGTATCGCATGTGTTAATGCAGGTCAGAAACTCGCTAAGTAGGTATATGTCAAATTTCAGTGAAATCTAATTAGTAGTTTTTGCGTAAAAAAGTAACAAACACTTACATCACAAACTTTCGCGTTTATGATATTAGTAAGATGTAATTATACATGTAACTTGTTTGTTACAAATTCTTAGAATTGATAATTCAATAGCGAAAGAATTGTAGTGACATTTGATTTTTTAGATTATTTAGCTCTCACAATGTCTACGCTGTTTTATTAACACTATTGAACGTTTATATGACAACATATACCTACTTGTAAAGAGCAAAGACAAAACACTTCATACATTTAACTTTTTGGTAGCTATTGATGATGGTAGTTATAAGAATTTAATAAATGATAGAAAATTAAAGAACAGAAAAGAATAAAAAGTTTATAATTATGTACTAATTCTGACCTTCGGGCGACAACTATTTACCTGTATGCAAGAATATTCATATGTTTTGTTAACTGTTTGTTTTTAGAAACTATTTGACGTACGTATTTGAATTGTTACGATAATCATTTGAAATATTGTAATTTGTAACTCAATATTAATATATTTTAAAACCTATACTCGCAAATGGAAATGTAATATAAGGAAAATGTATGTCAGATTTAATTTAATTGCAAGCGCGAGCTCCGTTATCCGACGGTTGTGGTATCATGTTATTATTATGTCAATCTTTTACTCATTTAACTGTAAGCGACACTCCAATAATATTCGTATTATGCAGTTATTATTTTAAAAGTTTTCTAATTTGTTCAAGATAACAAACAATTTGGTCTTTGCATTTTATTGACACCTTGTGAGTCCGATGTAATATTAATATGTTGTTATAAAACACAAGGTTAATCCTTCGTATTAATTATAAAGATAAAAATAGGTGTGTGGTTGGGATCAAAAACGAAGACTTTATTATTCCTTGTGAAACCAAAATAATGAGACAATATCACGCATTCATATATGATTTAAAAAAAAACAAGTAATTTTTTGTAAGTTTTACCGATACTTCTATGCGTTTATTATTGAGGTTATATAACCGACAGCGCTTGATGCTCGTCTGCTGGAATCTCCATTCTCATCCGCACATTCGTACACACTCATATATAATGGAATGATGCAGCAGGAAAGAGAGAGAGATAAAGTTGTGTGGTGGGGACACAACGTTTTTCCTTATGTGACGATTTACATATATTTTTTTTTGCAGAAATAAATACTGAACTAATGGAAAACCTATAAATAAGTTATGCTTTCTCCCAGTAATGCCTTTATTTTCCCGTTGTAATACAATTGCTGGTAGTATATTTTTACACTGCGCTTTTGTTGTTATCCTTGATTGTTGTTGTTTGTTGGAATCTGACAATCATTAAATCATTTATCTATGAGGGGGACTCATATCAAATAGTGTCAAGTGTATCATTTAGGGCGGTCGAAGGGAACAATAGGCGGTAATCAATAAGAGCCGGCGGCGGGCCATTGTGTCTCTAATGTGTGGGAATTAGCTATTTGCTTCGTGACGAAGACAAATTGTATACCCACCTCGATTAATTACACAGCTTAACCACGTTATCGATATATAAATACACGTGGCCGTTCGAGATAATCGACGTCTCTACGGATCTTGAGCCCCCTAATATTTTAGCTAATGATGCATAGACATCTGAGGCCAGCCGCATATGCGTTGTTACAGCTGAGGAGTTAGTAGGAATGGAATGTTGGAATGTCCTCTTTACACCAGAATCCAGCAGCACCTAACACTGCTGTTATTATCTACTTAAGCAAAAAATGTTGTCACGAAGGTACTTTCGAGGTGGAACCAAAAAAGGTTCAGCCACCATTATGGTGGTAAAAATTCTTGAAAAATGATACACCAAAAAAATGTATGAGATAATAAATATTGCAAAAACTCAAAGGCTGTATAAGACCAAATAAATATTTAGTAGTGTTTGTTATGTTACTTGGTTTTAGTTTTACGTTAATTGCGTCTAACAGTTTATTTTGATTGTTTTGAGTTAAGATACTTTGAAGTATTCTTTGCATATAACTTAAATTAACTTTTATGTTTACTTTTCGAAGCGTCTATGTTTAATAACTTGTTAAACATGGCAATCTCTTATCATAAAGAGAAGATATTCTATTATTCAAACTGAATTAATATACGAGTATACTTAGTTTTATAGGTGAAAATTACTCCAACAAGACTGGCGTTTCACTGCACGTATCGCTATGCAACATATTATTAACAAATCTTTATTGCAATAAGAAGACCGCGATACGTAGCAGGAACACTCTACGACCCACCGTGAATTAATAGATACATTGAACGTTGACATACAAATAGAATTGTAACTATATATTGTATTTTTATGAATATTCGATGGCACACACGAACTTAATTTAAAACTCGTAGCTATTTGTCAAAAAAGAATATTGCATTCTTTACAAACGCTGCAATATTTACAACGTATATTTGAAATAAAACAATTAAGGTTTTTCCTAAATATCAAGCTGGCAGTGTAACTATATCTATAGTAATGTTCCTTTTCGTTAGAGCTCTGTTTATCTGTGAATTGCACACCAAATTTATATATAGAGGAGGTATTACCAGTCAATAGTCATAGATACCTTTGACGCCTATATGGGAACTTAGACGTAACACGTCAAAGATGTACAAAGTCTATTGTAAACGTTACTCAAACCAATACCCATTGAACAGTGTTGTAACTACAAGTATTACGTATTATTATAGCATAATAGTTTCATGTAGCAAGTATTACATAGATAATTAAATAAGTTCTTAATGTCGATATCATAATTGTTTTATTAAAATAATACTGACGTCAATCCTTCAATCACATAGAACCATTTGTAAATATTCGTTTTAATTTTAGATTAGAGCAAATATAGATTTAAATGTGGCAATATTTATCTACTTGTATAATTTTGTAAGTAATTGAAAGGTCAAGCCCCCGTAATGTATGGAATGACCAGATTACTCAAAGACAATGTAATTTTCAAAAAAGTTAATATCGATGGTGATAAAAGTCTTTTTAGGCGAAAAAGTATTTAAAATGCGCTATGCTAGATTTTAAAACAGAATCGACATTTTTTGAAAATTTTCCGCTCCGTTTAGGTGATAGATGTACACGATATTGTGGAACACGCTAAGGCGTGTATAGCCTTTCTTAAGATACTTGTGGACTTAAAATGCCAAAACATTGGAATCTTAGTTATATCTATACTAACATTATAAACTATAGACGATAGAACAAAAATTTTGAAATGGTTACAAAATGGTTTACAATATTAGAGAACATATCAATATGTACAAACAACCTTGCGATACTATGTGACCAACTATTGTAGTTACATCACTATACTACTTTTTACATTTTAAAAGTGAATTAATTTATTATATATATATATATATATATATACATAAATAGTAAGTCATCATATGCTAAGGGGTAAGGAATTCAATAAATATGCGAATATCGTTATTTATTATTGCAATTATTTTGTTGTTAGCACTTTCTTGAAGTAGTCTTCAGCATTAAGACTGATGAACATTGTCGACCCTTCCGGAGTTATATTAAGTAGATACGTAATTGATCTTAAAGTCCAAAGTTTGATTGAGATTCTCTTAGATTTATTGAACAGTAACTGTGCTTTAAATATGATTTTGTATGCTAACTAGAGTTTGGGAATTCTCGATAATTTCAAACAACAATCAGGTCCCAGGAGTTCCCGAGATTTCGATACTTTTAAGATTTTTTTAAGAGAGGTAAACCTTTTTGAAGAATTTTAATTGGATTAATTTTCGATGTAACGTATTAAAATGGCATTTTTGAACTAAATGTAACCAAAATAGCATTTTTCAAACATGGGCTGTTAGTAACTGATATTAGCGCTGGCGACGGGGGCGCGTAGGACGCTCGGGTTCATGAAGTTTATTCTTTCTCGAGTAACTCATTTTTCTAAAATAAAAATAGGCTTACTTATTTATTTGTGGTTATAATAACCTCAGTCTGTTGCTATGCATGCCACAATTGCTCTAGTCGTTTTGGAGCTTAGCCATAAAAAACAGAGAGACGAACAGTCTGGCATAAATTGTAAAAATTCACCGTTCATATGCATTTAGTAAATTATTTTAGTATATTATTTGGGTATTACGAGCAGACACGTCAATTTTATTTAGTCGGCGCTCATATACATACTTGTAGGATATAAATTCGTCATTGTAATCTAACGAAATATGTGAAGCGTCGACTTCGGGACTATGTATTGTGTATATAAGAAACCAACATATATTTAAATTATTTTTGGAACGATGTTCCTTAACTCGGATTACATGGAGTGTGAATTGGTAGAAATCGTCACGTAACGAAAAGTGCTTTGCGCGTGCGTGTGCTGAGCCTACTACAAACAAATCATGAAAACCATGGAAGCCGTTTCAAATAAAATACGAATACATCTTATTCATATATGTCATAAGGTGTGAGTGAAACAAAATATGTCTGTTTGTTTTTTTATTATTTTTGAATGTGTCACAAAGCAAAACATATCAAATGTTTTCTTGGTTTACAATGCTAACAAATACAAAAGTTCTATCCAAGACGTCAAAATACTCATATTTTAAGTCGACTATCAACTTAATGTTGTAGTTTTATGGTTTTGTTCATATGTTGGACGTTTGACGAATTCGCCGAGTGAAAAAAGCGAATTAATTATACATTTCTATCTGAGTATGTGTTGTGTTGTTAAAGAACCCCACAGTACTTTAAAAGATAAAGAATATGAGGACGAATCGTTAACATTTCTTCGGTAAGTTTAGAGACATATTTTGTTATATATAAAAGTGACGATAGGATTAAAAAAAATACATGTATTTGCTTTAATTAATGATTTTTCTGCAATATAAATTGTAGCATGTATAGGTCACTAGTGATATAATCATTTTATTACTGATGCAGATTTCCTAATGACGATAAAATGAAAATTAAATAGATGCTCTACATCAAAATATCAAACTGGACTCCAAAAAAACACAGTAGAATTTGTTCCCAACACTTATTTGTGCAAAAAGACAATAAAATAGAGACGAATGAAATCCGAAGCTGTTCCTATAATTAAAGATACCAAAATAAATATAGGTACATACATGTGATTTGAGTGTTTACTATTTATTTATATTATATTACTGTTTAAATTATCGGGAGTCTTTTTTTTACCTCTACTATCCACTTTTTATTAAAGCTATTAGGGGGTGTTAAAATTTTTAATTTCCATTTGTACAGCTTTCATTTGATGAAAATATTGTTGTAATAATAAAAAACATTTTTTTACAAATTATACCGGCTATGTCACTATGACAACTGAGATGATTTTAATGATACGTGTCATCCTACAATCCATTAGGCCGTTTGGTCTGTAGGGGGAGGGGGGACGACGACGACATGTAAACAAACAGACGCTGGAAAACATACGGATGGATGGAAAGTGATCTTGTAAAGATTAGTTTTTTTTTTGTTATGACTTAGGGTACCCAAAAATATAACTACTCAAAGCGAACTCTGACGCTATTTAATAAATTAACATGAATATAATGGCTATCAATATGTTTATGTATACGCTTTGAAATATCTAGAACGTATAAATAATTATCAAAAATTTACGTAAATGAAATGTTCTCAGACTGTGAAATGTCAATTAAAAGGCAACTTTCTCGCAAACTTTTTGTTATTAAGCGCTGTTGTTCGGTTGTTTGTTGTTGAGATGTTCTGCTAAGGAAGACTTTGACTTGTTTCTTGTTTCGGGTACAAATTGAACTTCGAGGCTGCTCTTTTATAAGCTAACATTCGAAACAATTTTATAGCATACTAATACATTTACAAATGTTACGAGTATATCTTTTATTTATATAACCGTATAATATAAATACAAGTACGTACACGACTGTGAAATGGACTTTTGTCAGAAATTTGAGAACGCGTAATTATCAAAGAGTAAGTTCTTTATGGCGTTGAAGCTCTAACATTAACAAAACGATATGTCCCACTAAGTAACAACCAGTCTGCTAGTGTGACTTAACAAATAGCTCATTTTGACAAATAATTCTTAGCATTGGATTAGGTACAGTGGATGGTTCTTCACGAGGTAATGGTCCTTAAACTTTGTCTTTTATCTTCAATATAAAAGGCTACATGGAATGCTGCGCCTGGAGACGCTGGCGGTTCGACCTAGATTAAGAATAGCAGAATAGCAGACGGTGGACTGCATCACCTGATGGTAAGTGGTGACTACCGCGCACGGATACCTGTAAGTAACTTGATATGGAACAGGACTTCTATATAAAGTCTGTCACAGTTGAGTTGCTACTTCCGAGGACTAAGATGGTTGCCTCATGTAAAAGTGAGCCAGCTACCACATCTCACCACAACCACCTTAAATAAAACACAAAAGTAATTTGTAATTCTAATACGCTTTCTAAACTGTTGGATGTAAATTATTTTATTTCGATTGACCTATTAATTCTACTACCGGAAACTGGGAAAATGAGACTTAAAATAGAAAAAAAGATAAACTGTATATACGTTTTTAAATATAAGTTACAAAATATCTTTTATACTAACAAAATCAAATTATACGAGATGGACAAAGGCTACGTATAAACTATTTCAATGTGGTTGAAACCAAAGCGAGCATCTTGAATAATAAAATAAGGGGAATACTTAAGTTGCTCAAAATCTTATTTTTTCTTTCGTAAAAATTAAACCTGTGTTATTCACAGCGCACTTCTGGTCTTTTTAATTTAACCCAACCTTAGATGCGAACAGTAAAGAGGAACTATGCATTGTAATATATTTTATCTATAAGAAACTCATGTCATATATTTTTTTATCACTTTGAACAAACAAATGAGCAGGCAGCCCACCCGATCGTAAGTGGTTACTCCCGTCCATGAACATTTGTAAGCAACTTCATATAGGATGGGGGTTCTATCTGAAGTCGATCACAGGTGCCTTGCTACTTCCGAGGACTGAGATGGCCGCCTCATACTCCAGCGAAACCCATGAACTGCTTCACGCTAGAAATAGGTGTGGCAGTGGTACCTTTCTGGTCGAACTACATTACTTCTATCATCTTTGAAGTGAAGTCAGGTACATTAATATTGAAAAACTTGACAAAAGTAAACATAACAAACGGTTTACTTTTTTATAGCGCGAACATCGTAGTTGACGGGAATAGCAAAACATTGGGATTGATTTTATAAAAACCCGGTTTTATGGGATTGTTTTACAGATTTCTTTGAGCAACTATGACTATCCACCATCAGATGGACTGGATGCTTTTGCTGCTTCAACCTTACTTATATAAAACGTGGGCGTAATCTAGAAAATTATATAAGTATTAATGTATTTCTAATCAGTCGAATCACATATAATAGGTTGACTTTTTAATAGCACATAATATATAGAATACCTTTAATACATTACAATATAATAGAATGAGATATTGAACGTCCATATTTTGATTCAACCTTATTGCCCTTTTAACTAAACTAACTCTCCTAATCGTTAAAATATTTGTCTCTATCCGAATTAAAACATTGTATAGATACTTCTCAAGGGCTGAATCCTAGCAGTTATCGTCTTGGGACTCATAAAAAGAGATTGCTTCTACTCCAACAACGTTTTATTGACTTATTAACATCGATATCAGATCGTAACACTTGATTCTTTGATCCTCGTCAAACATTTAGGTACTCAAGCTGTTTTGTGCCTTCTTTAACCGCCCTTAGAAAATAGGTTAGAGGTAATATAAAACCAAGTATTGCCGTTGAATATTATTTTATTCGGGCCAAATACTATTTTAGATTACTTCATTATATATTATTTGTTTACATATTTATATAAAATTGTGTGTTGAAATGATTTCCATCAAGTTAGGGTGGAAGAAATAGTAATATATATTAGGAAGGTACCATCGCAACATCTATCATAGCGTGAAACAATTATTACGATTTGGTAGATTAGTAGAGTCGGTAAGTATTTTACCTGGGGTTGATAACGTACGCCCATGGGCAGTAGTGACCACTTGCCATCGGGTGTACTACGAGCTTATTTGGTGCGTCCATATCATAAAAAATTGTTAGCTACATAATTTTTCGTGACACTATAAGCGTAACATTACGTAATATTAATATTTCTCATGTTTAATAATCATACTTTATTATACTTCATATTTTTATGAATTCTCAGGTGTGTCGGTTTCCTTATGTTCTTCTTCATTGTTTAAACGATGAAATTAATTGTCAGGTGCATGCCCGGAATTCGGAATTCCATTTATATAAATGTATGGCTCCGTAATTATTATAAAAACTTATATGCTTGAAATAAATCGTAGCTGACGAAATTACATGCAAAATAGTCGGGTAATTGAGTAACGTTCGTGAAAATATGTGCAGATATTGTAAGCCGACGATGTACCTACATACTCGTACCATACTTCTTTCTATGCAAATATGAAGCATCCGTCCGTGTAAATTCGTTATGTATATTTCCGAGCTCCGCGAAATATGCCTATATTAATGTTACTTTTAACAGCCACGTCGAGTCGCTTTTGTTCTGAACTAGAATATTTATATTATAAAAATATTATCTACCACATATATACCAGGTATGGTACTTTTTAGTGCTGCGGGCAAAAAGGATATTTGACGGCCCATAGCTAGTCAAAGTAAGTTGGGGGGCATTATACAAAACAAAAAGTTGTACATATTTGAGTTGTCCTCTAAAACTAGATCAATAGTAACAAAGACTAAAACGTGCTGCTTTGGGTATGCATACGACTTTGCCGCCCAAGAAATATGTCTTCCATTTTACTATTCGATATTACGCCCTGTAAAAAGTGCGGTGAGTCCGATCCTAAGCTAAACTACTAAAACTAACATAATTAGCTCTAGCAGTAAAGGTGTATTGTCCAAACGTGGACATGCTTAATTAATCCTTGTATTTGAAAATTTTGAAGTAGTTTGAAAGTTGTTCAGTAGTAGTATAGTAATGACATTAAGCTTAATGACATTGACCGTCATAATTCTTATAAAATGAAAATAAAAAGTATTTTCCTCATTCATGTTAGGTTATGGAGGGTTACCTGTTATCTATGTTTTGAATTAAATTCGACTTTGCGTAAATTGAATCAGTTTGTGTCAAATCACAATTAAAAAAAAAACAATTGACAAATAAAATATAATTTTTTGATCAGCCATGTATATTTTTGCATGCCTAATGTACACAGGTGGTGTAATTATCCGTAAAGACTTAATGATGTTCTTATATCTGTTTATTGCCTTCAATACAGAATATCTACATAAAAGTTTTCAGAGTATTACGTTTCAATCTGCCAGTTAATTCAGTTTATGTAGGCAAGGCGTTAAAATCCTTTTTCCTTTGGGAGCACCCTCCATACGTTTAGCGGTAGCTTTAGTTACTTAGTTTGCACTCAATACTCACAATTATAGCACTACAGAGCAACGTGAAAAATATTATTTTAACTTAGCACAATAGAAAGTATGTTTATGATGCCTGTTATTATTCAGTATACAGCCTTATACTTTCTTCAGACATTTTAATTTGGACTAGAGAAGGAAGGCCTAAATATATTTAGACGTTTTAATATGAAAAAAGAGAAAACAACCACTATTGAACAATCTTGGAAAATAATTATAACTTCTATCGCGCGTAGCTAAGTAGGCCATGTAAGTAAATACACAGACTCATTTAATTTAAAGAATATTGAATATTTTTGTACGGGAAACATATTTCTTTATTTTGATGTAAAACATCTATTTGCATGCTTTAGACTAACTTTTATGCCGTGAGAGTATGAGAGAGACATGACGCAGATATATGGCGTCATATCATGTTTCATGTATTTTGTTGCATATATAATTATTGTATTTCATTAAGTATAAATTCATTAAATAACCATCGTCATTTCGATGTTTTCACCAGACGAAGGCCCCCTACATTTATCTATGTCAAATTTTACCAAAAACTTAAACTAAGTATATTGGCAATGCTTATATAAATAATTTCGATGTCAATATATTTTTTATCAACTCACGTTAATTCTCTGGTAAAATACTCCACTATCATGGGCAAGTAACACATTTGAAGATAAACTTCGCAAGTGCATATTTTCGAAATTTCTCAACAGAATATTATGTTCAGTAACGGAATATGAGCTCTCTGTATGAACTTGAACAATTTGTTCGCTGAAGTTTCGGAACGCCTGTTACAAGTAAGTATATGATGAGGCCATTTGTTTTGTTATAAAATTACTGCTATATACCTATACTGCCTATGCCGGAATATTATTGCGAAATATATTTCGAAAACAATAAATAAGAGAACAACTGTTGTAACTGGATGACAATTCTATCACTTCATTTTATAACAGTGCACTGAATGTGTTGGTACAGATTAAAAAAATATTACATTGAGATCACGGCACTTGTGAATGAAGCCAATAAAAAAATATTAACATGCTTTGCAGCTCACACGCGTGAGACGACCACGTTAACTTTAATTATTCTATGAGTATAAATACTTTTACGTTTAATATTTTAGTAATGTTTTAATCAGTATTTTATATGTATTGTATGTACTACTTCCGGAGATTTTGGAAAAATAGATCAGACTGCATTTTTTGCGCGCGTCAGTGTTACACATATTGTGGAGTGGGACGTAGTTGTGCTCGCAGATGTAACACATATTTAGCATAAAATGTACTTATGCGCGCCGATGTAAAACATAATTTAGCAAGAACGAAGTTGCGCACGCCGATGTAACAAATGTTTTAGCATGGGACGCAGTTGTGCGCGACGATGTAACACATATTTTAGCGTGGGACGCAGTTGTGCGCGACGATGTAAGATCTACTTTAGCATGAAGGAAGATGCGCGCGCCAATGTTACACATATTTTAGCGTGAAACGAACTTGTGCGCGCCGATGT
>DWLI01001372.1:0-15877 GCA_018249915.1 Cecropterus dorantes dorantes | reverse complement strand
ATAATGAACGCTAGGTGTGCTACGCGGTTTCACCTACTACTACCGAAGAAAAAAAACAACAAACAAATATAGCGTGATTATAGCCTATAGCCTTCCTCAATAAATGGACTATTCCCAACAAAAATAATGTTTAAATTCGAACCAGTAGTTCCTGAGATAAGCCCGTTCAACCAAACAAATTCCACTGCTTTATAATATTAATAAAGTATAGATGCTTGCTTTATGCTCAATGCGTCTCCGGCCTAAATTTTTATACGCTCAGTGCGCACACAGCCTAACGACCGATGACATGGCGTCTGACGCATTAAAAAGTTGGAAAGCTGCAATAATTGCAGCGACCTTCTACCGGGTTTGTTGATCTCATTGACTTGTCAGGCATTGACTCATGAGACAATGAAGCTGAGGACGTCTTCGAAGGTCGAAGTTTAAAAGGATATATCGTATGGGGATATCAGTTAATTAAGTGAAGGTGGTAGAAGTTGAAGGTGGTAGAACTGGCTAGGTGGTGGTGGTAGAAGGTGGTAAAACCGCGTAGCACACCGTAGTATATTATATAACAGTGATCGATCACAAATGAATTACAACAGCGGTTACTTGTTGGGGATCTTTGTGATATTTGAACACATTAGGTAGCAATATTGTCGAAATCTAGTATTATTTTCTTTGATACTATTTTTTTTAGTTTTTTTACTAAAAACATATTTAATTTTGTAGTCTTCAAGCATTTTTTTAGTCAACTAGTTATATATTAAATTATAGTTTGATAAACGAAAAAACAAGCTTTATTTACTAGCTGAACAAAATATTCGAAAATAATTTTAAGAAAAAAATGTATGCGATGAAGAAAAATATATTTTTATTGTAAAAAAAACGTGTTATATGAAACATGTGTTACACACGAGAACTTAATTTTTTCATGACACCGTTCACGTGCACGTAATCTCATTTGCTTTGCACTTGTGAACGAGAAGGCACGTGTGGAGTCTATTTTAATCGTACGTCCATTGACTTGGCTAAAATCGAATTTAGTAGTTACTAAATTTACGTAACGTACAAAAATGGCTTAATTTCTTATGTTGCAACGCTTTTTTGAAGGAGGTAGAACTCTATGTGGTTGGACTCCGGAAGCACCATCGCCACACCTATTTCTGACTAATAACAGCAGTGTTAAGCGCTGCTGTGTTCTGGTCTGAAGGGTGTGGTAAGGGAGACGTTTATCCCAGGCGTTCCAACTTAGTCCTTAGGGGTAGCAATGCATCTATGGCCAATCATAGGTAAGACTTGTCTGGGGTTGATAAGATCTCCATGAACGGCAAGTATCACTTACCATCAGGTGCTTGCTCGTTTACTTCTTCAATCTGATTAATAAATTTCACAACACTTTGCTACCTTTATATCTTTGTAATATTTAATCCATACGTTTACTTGATTAATATTATAAAACTGAAGACTTTGTTTGTTTGGTTGAACGCGTTAATCTCAGGAACTACTAGTTCGAATTGAACAAATATTTTTGTGTTGAATAATCCATTTATTTAAAACTAGCTAAAGCACTTGTGTTTCGCTACGGAACATAAAATAGTCGCCATGTTTAAGTAGTTTTCACACAGATTCCAATTTTTTCTCGTATTAAATTTAGCCTATCGGGGAAAATGTAGGATTCTAATGGTAAAATAATTTTTGAAATCGGTCCAGTAGTTTCCGAGCCTATTCTATACAAACAAACAAACAATCAAATCTTTCCTCTTTAATATATTAGTATAGAACACTATAGGCTATAAAACATCACTCTATGTTTGTTTGTTTCTTATGTAGTAACGGACGAAACCGCGGGGCACAGCTAGTTACAATATAATTTAACATATATAACATATCGAAATGTATATTACCAAGAAATTAACAATTCAGCTTTATAAAACTGTGTTAGCATTATTTTGATCTCAATTTCAGTTTGCTAATGCATGATTGTTGTTAAGTTACCTTTTTATTTGCACACTTTTGTTATTAAAAATTATGTAAATCAAAGTTAATTAAAGTTTTAATGCTTATTTCAATTACCTAGAGTTGAGTATTTTTCGTTCTCACCGAGTTGTTGTTAAGATTACATGAATCAAAATATCACGACAGCCTCAGCAGCAGCATCCCGAAAGATAGTTTTGAGAGATAAGACAGGAGTCTCACCTAAGTCTGGCCACAGATGGGTTGCTACATCTGAAAACTAATTTAGTACGTTTCGATAAGTATGTCTCTTTTACCATTGTTCAGACCAGAACACAACAGCGCTTAGCATACGTAGAATTAGCCGTGGCGGCGAGTCGAGCGACAAAGAGTTATACTACCTTCTTTGCGAGGTAAATGTTACCTTTGATCGCTAATGCTCTGCATTCTTTTCAATGACATCGTCATCATTCAGGTGGCTGGTGTCAATGTGGCCAAGGTGTATACCTTGGCCACATTGACACCACAACTACATTGTAATTGCTGACAGGTCAATAAGATACGACAATAACGCCCTAATAAAATGCATCAATTTCTTATGTTTGGTTTACCCGTTAAAAACGTAGATTTTTTTATATTTCCAGGTGCACATAGTGTGCGGCGGCGCGTCGCGCGTGTCCCGCGCGGTGGCGCCGCCCTCGCCGCGGATCACGCGCGTCGCGCTCGCCGGCGCGCCCGCCGACACCGACCCCACGCCGCCCCCCCACATCCTCATCGTCCGCGACTACCCCAACCCCCAACCCTCGAGCTCCCAGGGACCCCGACCACCACCGCCGATAGACTACCGTGGCGTCCCAAAGCTACCTCTCCCGGAGCAGTGGCTCCACAAGCGCCCGTTCGAATACAAGTACGCGGCGATACCGCGCCCGTTGGCTCAGATTGTCGGCGCGGATTTAGGTGCCGATTTGTCGCGCGAGTCCCGAGCGAAGAAGTATAGCGCGACGCGATCACCGTCGTTGGAAAAGGACGATAAGTCGCCGTTTGTGACCAGCGCGAAGTCGGACCGGTGCGACGTTTTTGGCTTCGATCCGGAGGC
Source organism: Cecropterus dorantes dorantes (assembly GCA_018249915.1). NCBI lineage: Eukaryota > Metazoa > Arthropoda > Insecta > Lepidoptera > Hesperiidae > Cecropterus > Cecropterus dorantes. The sequence continues at coordinate 12,843 of DWLI01001372.1, read as the reverse complement.
TGTTAAGAAGTTGGCCGAAGATAGCGCGGAACAGGAAGAGATGGGAGAGCGGCCGCCGGCGTCCCCGAGGGATGCCGATGGCCAAGATGTGTCTCCGGGTAACCTGAGGCGGTTTCGCTCAGTGAGCACCAGACTCAACATGTGCAGTGTGAACGAGAATCCGCATATGGAGGGCCAGCAAGAGAGACTCGAGATGCAAAACTCCCCTAGAGTCATCGAGTGTAGTTCAGCGAAAGAGAAGTCCTCAGGGACAAAATTTGATTTCTCACCAAAAATTCTAGCGGATAGTATGAGCTCGCCGCGGTTCTTCACTCCCCCCGAGATGGTGTCACCTATGTTCTTCACGGAACCGTCGCCTAAATCGGTTTACTACGACAGCGTAAGGTCACCGAAGTTCTTTCCCGAGACGCCCCGGGATGCCGAAGTTCCTCAATCGCCCAGAGCGTTAGGCGATCATTTGAACAGAGCTAACGGCTTATCCGATAAGCCTAGCTCGAAACCTAGTTCACCAAGAGTACTTAGTGCTCGACCTAGCCCTAAGGTTCATAGTTGTAATAAGGAGAATTACTTCACTTTCGAACACGTGAATGTGGAGGAAGGCGCAACGCGAGTGTCGCCAAGACCGAGGAGGTATGGAGGAAGGAATTCAATTGAGAGGGAAAGGTTCACGCCACCCGCTGACAAAGAAACGAAAAGGTACAGAAGGCACAATAGTTGTGATACGAATTACAAGAATATAGAAATAAATGTATCGAAGCGTGATGACAACAAAGAGACTGAGATGGCTAAAGTAGAGGTAATAGAGAAAGACGTAGTGGATTGCTGTGCCAAAATGGATTCGCTGCAAATTGAAGCGAAGGATGTCGAAAAACCAAACGAACTTACGCCGAGCCACTCGAACTCTGCTCAAGCCAGACGACAAAGGCTAAAATCGATATCACTCGACTCCGATAATGCCAAAATAATCGAACAAAACCTAGGTTTACCGATAGCGAAGCAGATGAAGGATCAGATGAACGAAGCGTACAAAAATCAGGATGTTAGTACATCGTTCGAGAGTATGGAAAGGTATCCGAAAACGCCTTCGAAAGAACGACCGATGTTCAAATTTGACATGGAGCAAAAGGTGAAAGCTGAGGAGGAGGAACCCAAATCGCCAGATCTGAAGCAGAAGAAGTGTCTACGGCAAAGTGCCACGCAATCTTTCCTAGACATGCCCAGGTTTTCGCCAAAGGAATTCGAGATAACAGTCACATCAGATGAAGGCACTACAACCGCTGCTGAAATGCAAACCAAACGTAAAGGGAAGAATTTGAGAAATCTGACCATTGATTTGACGAAAAGGGATAGTGATTTGGAGAAGGAATTGTTGGAATTTGAGAAATTATATACAAACGCTGAGGAAAAGAAAGTGAAAACTCCTACATTGAAAGTGAAGGCTACCTCACTGGATTCCTCTGAAACTGTTAATCTATCGCTACCACAAAAGAAGTCGTTGGAAGTGCCACAAAATTCAATATCAGTACCCAATACACCGAAGCGACAATTAAAACGTATTTTAGCTCAGAAGAACGCGAAGCACGATTTTTCTGGAGGTAAAATGGGTTACAATTCTATACAGTGTACGGCTGAACAGCGTCGTCTTTACATGAAGGGACAAGATAGCGGAATATTTCTGAAAGAGAATCATGCGAGTCTGATGCTCTATCAGCCGGGAACGTCTCGTATGGGTCCGCGTGCGATGGGTTCCTTTGACGAGAACATGGCTGATTTCGCCGAGAATACTCCAGAGATTAATATTTCCGGTGCTGAGTGCCGGCCGACATTACACGTGGAATCTGGACAGACTTTAGGCTCAAATCTATTGAATTACAAGCAGAATTTGAGCGTCTCCAGTACAAATCTAAAGACCCTTCCAGAAGGTGTACCATCAGACGACTTCGAGCCAAGTGCAGAAGACGAAAAGTTAGTCAAGAAGTTACACAGACGGAATTCGAACCAAAGTTTAATGCTGAGTACTCATAGTTTACAAGGATCGAATTGTTCGCTCAGTAGTGCCGGCGCGTCTTGCCACAACCTTGCAACCGTTCGAACGAGTATATCGAACTTTAGCTTAAATTCTGACAGACAAAAGAAATTGTCGCTCGAAAGAAGAGATTCTAACGCATCTTTGGCGCCGGATCATCTTACACCCACTACTCGGGTCATATGTTCATCTAATACAAACCTATCAGGAGATGGTTCTAAGAACTGCTTACTCCAGCGCAGAGGATCGAATAATAGCTTGACGCTGAACATTTTATCAACTAACAACCTTAGTAGGCATTCTAGTAACAGTTCTCTGAATAAAGAAGCAAAACTAGGCCAGAAGAAGGGTCTATTGGAACGACGAAGTTCCAATACATCACTAACCTTGAACATCAACACGTCAAATCCTCAACTGTCCACAAATAGAGGCTTGAGTATATCTAACTATAATCTGAACGGTTCAACGTGTAACTTGAGCAGGTATAACAGCAACCATAGCATAGACACAGCGGAACCACGAGCAAAGGGTATTCTAGAAAGGCGAAGTTCGAATACTTCTCTAACCTTAAACATACAACCCCAAGAACCGAGAGACTTGGAAATTGACGAGACTCTCATAGACACGAATTTGAAGGACCTGCCGCACAGAGACAAGCATAGAAAGTCTTTAAGCACTGAAAACTTGATACCAAAATCGTACAAGAATCGTATGAGGCTCCATTCATCAGAAAAGGGTATAGGGTTTGGATCTCACGACAATTTGTGGTCGTCATCGTATTCGACGGAGCAGGAATACCCCCAAAACTTAACGTACGTTTGCGGGGATCAAGAGAACGAGATTATATATGCTTTCGGTCGACAAGATGATCCGAATTTCCAGCAAGGATTCGTTCGGAACATTACGACGAAGCCCCTAAGTCCTCAGAGTACGTCAGAAGATTTTAGGCTTTATCTCGCCAACATGCAGCATCTTCAAAACGCATCTAGCGTGCTAACAAGACAGCAGTTGAAGGATTTGAACGAGGTTTTCCAAAATGGTTATTCGAAGGTCAAATGCCACAGTACGACCGAAGGTCAGCACTGCTGTTCAGGTCGCGTTGGCGACTCTGATATGGCGAAGGAGAATCCACAAATGGTAATACCAGAACCGGTGGCTACCCAACCGTGTTCGGAGTACCAGAAGATGTTGCTACGGAACTTGCATCAGGAATTCTGGGATATGCCCACGAATTTTCAGGAGAAGCCAATTGTTTCAGGGTCTCATCCAAAGAACAGATATAAGACAATATTGCCGAATGAACACTCGAGGTTTATATTGAAAGCGGAGCCGGGTTCAAATTCCGAGGGATACGTCAATGCCAATTTTATCAAGGTTTGTATAAGTTATATTTCTAGCGTGAAGCAGTTCTTGCGTTTCGGTGGAAGGGTGTTGCCGGCTAACTTTTATTTAAGACTACCATCTAAGCCTTCGAAAGTGACAACGCGTTTGAGTGACTTCAGACAGAACCCCTGTTCAATATAAAATTGGTTACAGATGTCCATAGGCTGGTCAGTGCTGCCTTACCATTGAGTGACGCAGTCTACCTCGTTTGCTACTTGAATCTTCTATAAAAAGGCTTTATATTTTTTGCGTATCGTTATAGAGGTCGGCGACAGATGCGTTGCTGTCCTTGAATATTAAATTAAACTCACTGTTCTTACTACTCTCTTCAACCCAGTTCTTAACATTTTAATTATAGGACAGCGATAGGTTGGCAGTGACGACTCTAGAGTCCAACGTGGAACAATTCTAGTACCTAAGTTTATTAGGAATATCAGAATTGTGATTTCTCTTGTATGTCCCAAGATTGCATAAATTCATCGCGAAGATTTGATATAACCGTATTAAATGACGGACAGTCAATCGTACGGCGCTATAAATACCTGATCTTGATATTTACAACACTTATTTTCCTTCCTTTCCCTTTGTAAAAAAAAAATATGAAAATTTTGTGATTCGAATTGAACGTATAAAAAAGTGAAGTTGAATTGATACTGACAATTTTTTTCTTACTTTCCAGGGGCATGAGTACACAAAGAACTGTTACATCGCAACGCAGGGACCGCTGCAGAATACCGTCTACGACTTTTGGCTGATGGTCCGACAGAACACGATAGACTTCCGCACCCAGAGACCTTCGGAATTACAAGCAATCCAGAAGATTGTCATGTTGACCAACTTCGTGGAGAATAATCGACAAAAATGCGAAAAATACTTTCCCTTAGAAATGAACGAGGAACTAACGATCCAGTGCCCGGACGGGTCGGAAAACTTCGAAGACGATCCGACGAAAAACAGATTCCTGATCAGAAACACGGGTATGATCAGGAAATCCGGTTATACGATACGAAAACTCGACGTAACTTACGGTGATTTGTGTGAATTCAGTGAGAGTACATTGACAGTGTATCACTATTGGTTCCACAATTGGGCGGACCACAAGTGTCCGAAAGACGTGAACGCGCTCCTAAATCTAAGTTTGGACGTTTTGAAACACGAGTGTTACGATTTTAGTGAAATGTGCGAAGAAACTGAGGAACTGTGCAAGTGTAATGATAGTCCGAAACCGGATTCGAAGTTCGTCTTCCCGCCACTAGAGTCGCAAAGTGTCGCGTGTCCCGTGAAAGTAAGTGTCACGTCTCCGCTAGACGTCGCGGTAGAGACGGCGTTGCCTCCAACGATCGTTCACTGCTCAGCGGGTATCGGACGGACTGGGTGTCTTATCGCGATCTTAAATGGTATCAAGCAGTTGACTAATGAACAAAAAGTCGACGTGCTTGGTATTGTATGCAATATGCGGCTGAATCGAGGCGGTATGGTCCAGAATTCAGAGCAGTATGAACTAATACACAAGGTCTTATGTCTGTTTGAACAAGCATGCCTTCCCAGTTAGCGTAATAGGAATTGATTTGACTGGTATTTTTTATTCGTATTCAACATCGCAGCATTAAAATTGCAACGTCTAAAATTATCCTCTCTGAAGAGTTCCAGTCAGGAATTTCCTTTCCAATTCTGTCAATCACGCATTGACGATAGCGGAATTAACGAGAATTTTTCGAGAATCTATGCATTGGATAATTCTGGCACTTTTTAAAAGGTTTGCAATTTTAAAGGTGCAATATTATCGAAGGTGGGAAATTTTGGATATCAACAATATACAATTTATATTTCATTACATAACATTACAAAAATTAATCCATGATGACGATTGTCGAATGAATTCTAGCTACAGATTTATTTCATGGTTATTAAACACGCGTTCAAAAAAAGTAGTATTAAATCAAAATCTGTCGAATTATCGTTGGTTCGGAGAAATACGTTACTGGTGTAGTTTTATCGGATCCGAAGTCGGATACGAACATAAAATGTTGCAATTGACGCAAAATTAAAGTTGTACCCGTTCCGTTATAGTCTGATTTTGCTCATAGTAATAATCTGACTTATACGAACTGGGGGCACAGAAATTTTTGGTTTATCAGTATCCGAAACAGAACTGGAATCGGATGCGAAGTCGGAGGCAGAATAAACGTGTATTAAGATTGTTAATTACGGAACAAAAAATAAAGTACAAATGTAAAACAACTTCTTTAATGATAGTTTAAAAAATGTTACTTCTGCTTTACATCGTTCCTGCTACGCTTTGATCGTCCTCAGAGTATTACGTCCGACCTAATGTCTGATCAGGAAGTATATTTTTATATATTCTTCAACCGAATAATATGGCTTACGATTACTTGATGAAAAGTAGTCACCGTCGCCTATGGGTATTTGCAACACAAAAAAAGTCGCCAATGCTTCGCCGACTTTCGAGACCTCTTTTAGCACCTTGTTTGAAGAGCTACATGTCATAGCGTCTGGGAATACCTCAACAGGAAGCTCATTTCACATTTTACACGCCCGTGGCAAAAACGAGCGTGGCAACCGATATTAATCGGAAGATCCGATTTTTCGCAATCTGAAACGTATCTCCGTAAAAACTTTAGTTTGAACCTAAAGTTAGTAAGAAATCAAACGTGCTGTTTAAATATGATACAAGAATAAACTGCAGCAAAGATGTTTTCGACAATCGAATGGTTGTAATGAAAAGATTTTGGGATTTTCCATAAAACTAATATTTTGGTTATCATTTTTTTCGAAACAACAGCTCGATGTAGTGGCTTTTTTGGCTAGTTTTTATGTAGTTTAACTCCCATCATTAATTTTACACATATACCCTCAATGCCTTAATAATTTTGTTAATGTACCCTCATTTGACTTGTTAATATACCCTCATAAAAATTGTATTGTCTCAAAGAGTTGTTTATTATTCTTGTTGCACACATTCGGAAAATGTTTGCAAGCTTTTATTATTTTTATGGAAACATCCTAAAATAGCGGAAATATGGCACTGTTGGCGAAATTTTTCGAATTTTGATCCAATTAGTGTTTGAACTGACTTGTAAGGGGTTCATAGTCATTGTTTCAATATAACCTAGAAGAACATAAAAATAATTGGAAGATATTTTTTCAAGTAGCAAACAAGCTGTCCACCTGATGGTAAGTGTTCCACTCTCATTAGTTTTGAGCAAATCGTACATTTAAGAATAAAGTGACACAATTATAAATAAATAAAATAAAAGTTGATGAACAAATAAAACTTTTAATCATGTATGTACAAGATTATTATTTTTTAATATATGAAATTAAAACATTTTTAAATGAAGTCGGTTGTAATATTGTTTTTTTTATTAACATGAAAAAATACGACATTTTTTAGAAAGTGATTGTTATTTTGGTTTTAAACTTTTTTTGAATACATTTTTTATTTATTATTTTATTTAAAATTGTATCACTTGTAGTATTTTACGATTTGTATATATCACAGACATTACAGCTGACTGGGCATAAGATATCGTAGTTTTTTTTAAGTTAAAAATACTACCTACTTTTTATTTTTTAAATCGTTCCTATTATTTTTTTATGAAAAAAAAAAGTTATTTTTTATGAAATATTGTGAATATTTTTCTGTCTTCGGAGATAAATCTAATATAGTTCATGACGGACGTAAGACTAATATTTTTCTATATATATAAATGCAGTGGGTTTAATTTTTTATATAGTTTTTAAGGGTCATCAATCTCATGACAGTAATGTAAATTTTCAGAGATTTTTACTGTTTCCCAGAGGCCACGAGACGTTCGTTTTAAGTGTATCATAAGCGTTAGCGTTTAGCGTTAAAGACGTATGTCACTACTTCGATTCAATATTGAAAACGCGGGATTGAAAACGCTAAACAGGAGAGCAAGATTACAATGATTTTTGTTTTCATCTTTCTAAGCAATGACGTAAAAATAATATAAATATATTAAGGTCATTAATAGACTAGTTAAAACACCAAGTTTGCGTTCTTAGGCCTTTTTATATAAAAATGTATCTGAGGCCATTTTTTGGATAAAAATATATGTAACTGTAACATAAAATTCGTGAACTTTAAATTGTGCTGTAATCCATTCAAAGTAGTGATATATTTTTAGGCCACGAAATTTCGCTGTAAATTATAGAGATTCGTTAACGCCGGCGTTTGCAGTGCCACGCGAATCTCGTGGTCCCTTGGGTTAGGGCAACACAGTAACGATTTGATGACGTCATACGTGGCGATCCTTTAAGGCAGCGGTCAGCAACGGTCCATCTGTTGCTGTTTCGTATCCAGACCGCGAAAGGTTGAAATGAAATTACATATGTTTATTATGCATAGGCCTCTGGGGGTACTTACAAAGTGTCAGTTACAATATTTTCTTACAGTGCAACCGGATCGGAACACTATCAACTGAGAAGATCCGGCAAAAAACTCAGCAGGTTAAACCTAGGGCTGCATAGTCTCTTAATATATCTAACTACATAAATAAATTTTTCATAGAACTATGTTCATTTGTTAGAAAGCTAAGTGTTTTTTTGTCGGATCTTTTCAACCCTGCCTTAAGCTGTATTCAGAAGTCGATGCGTTCATTAAATGCCTTAATATAATCGACTCTCATGCCGACGATAAAACGTGTTCAAATCGCAACTGTGTAAATGCCCTTAGATATAAATAATATTTATGTTAGAAATCTGTTATTGACACGTGTTTACTGGTAACACTATTTTTTAATATTTGTTACTGACACATTTTAAGCAAATTTATTGTTTTCTTTAAAAGAAATATATATTTATCGTGTAGGAAAAATATTGAACTTTATAAAAGTGTATGTGTGGTACATAAATATATTGTAGGGTAATTAAAACATGCGCATGACAACATTTATTTCAAATCGGTGTTACCAGCATTGCAACGGACTTTAACGCGAGGGCATTAAATCGAGAATTATTTAATGTAATATAATAATATATATTATTGTTTGGTTTTGCACAAATAGTTTTAAATTTATTTGATTAATGTTTGTGAAGAAATTTTCACGTATTTCTGTCTTCAGCAGTAAAGCACCTGTGGCCTAAAGAGTCATGAACACGAGGCGTTCCAACTTAGTCCTCAGGGTTAGTATATATGATCAAAAGTTGGGATTACCGTATCTACTTCTACTCTGAGTAAGATCCGAATTCGGTTTTTTAAATTTCATTTATTTTGTATCTTCGTTTCGGAAGGTCAGTACGAATTAATGGTATTAGCTATAGGACATTTCTAAGTACGTCTGTTATTTGAATTTGACAGCTGTCATCGAATATGTCAAAATTGCTGCGAGGTGGTAAGCGTTAGCGAGTGCAATGCGAAAATAAGGACCGAGTGATTACATAGACATATGGCGCCTTTATATTATAAAAAAAATGAGAAACTACTACAGATAATCTACAAACAAATATTTCTGAATCGATTGGTCTTATTTTAGATTTAAAAAAAAATGTATGAATTAAAAGTACATAAAATTGCAAACTTATTTAATTTTTGTTTAAATAGCAATTTTGACAGCTTAATTAAAAACTTACAATTAACACGAAAACAAAAGTCAAATCAGCGATTTCGTTCTAAAACAGTAGATTTGTATTTTGTTGGTGTTGTCATATAAAAAATATTTATTTTAACCGACGCGTGTGTAAAATAGTAAACAGGACGACTCAAGTCTATTTATTTATATGTAGATAATTATTATAAACTAAATATTATTTATTATTAAAATCAATTTGTAGTTACTAAGTTAGTCAGCATTTATTTACTAAATTATAGATGTACATAGGTTATTGTGTGTTTAAATATATGGACATGTTTTTTTTTATTTTTATTTTAAATATAATATATGCAATGAAATATAATTTATAGTACAAATTATTTTTTTTTTGTTTTAATTTTCCTTGTTTTTACACCAAAGTCTTTGTTATTATTATTTTTTTACTTTTTTATTTTGGTTCATAGGCAGTGCTGGCTAGGTGGTTAGCAAGTTTAGTTAAAATCAGTTGAGCCATTGAAAATATTGATGTTGATCAATTTTTTCTAACAGCGAAGGTATGAACATTTTGACATGTATGTATCCTCATTATAAAACCCTATTAATTTTGTTTCTATCAGGTATCAGATAACGAAGAAAAACACTATGAAGAGTCATAGTGTTTTTCTTCATTATCTTTCAGGATGGAACATTGTTACCTTGTAATATTACACTACTATTTTCTCAAGTCCTATCAAAAACGATTCAGCTGGTTGAAACCACTCCAAAAAAAGAAAGTATGTTGAAAATAGGGTTTCATATATGTGTACAGTGCACTAATGAACATGAAAATGACAATTTTGTAAACCTAAGAAGGAGGCCCTAAGGAATGTACTTAGGGCCTTTCTATGACACGAACCTGTCACGCATGTCCATTGCATGCATTATTAATTGCTTCCTAGCGTTTTATAAATATAGTTTTAGTCACGCGTGCTACATGGTCACGGGTCGCGAAAAGATTGTAACGGATTATTTTACGCGTGCTGGTGCATACTGCGTGACAGGATTAAGAGAGGTGATAAATTTACGAAATTCCTGTGATTTTTCATCCTTTTATTCCAGTGAATCTCAAAGTAGGTGTTAAGGTCCCCTGCAATTGGGAGTCGGTGATTATGAGGCGATAGTGGTTTAGAATGGTTTGTTGTCAACCCATTATTGTCCCACTGCTGGACACAGGTCTTCTTTCAGAATGAGAGAGTCTGAGGCCTTAGTTCATCGCACTGGTTTCGTGCGAATTGGTAGATTTCACACACCTTTTTGTTTAGAGAACTCTCAGGAGTGTAGGTTTCCTTATCATGTATGCCCTCGCCTTAAATGTGTGATCACTTTAGGAGTTTTAGGAGAGCACATCATTTTAGGAAATCAGAGGTGCGTGCCTCGTATATCAACCATGAGCCTCCCGATTAAGAGAGCGAGTTTCAACTATTAAGCTCTACTGCTCTGCTTAGAGTGGTTTGTAAAATATTGAATGCGGACTTCGCCGGTGACATTATTTGAAATTCCTAGGCAGAAATAGACATCCCTGTTTTTTTTATAAAAAAAGGTTTTCTTCTTTATCGCTTTATTCTGTGCAAATAATTGATTCTAAAAGCGAGCGATAGACTACGTAAGTTTGAGAACCTCTATTTACAACTACCGGTTTAAGCTACGACACTAACTGTGCCAGTTTTACTAAGATTACAATTTTGGGTATTTGCATAGAAAATTAGATGTTTTAAACAATACCGTCATAAATACTGATATAACTGTTATTTGTTATGACATGTTTTAGATGTTAGGTGCTAATCATATAGTATCACGCGATGAAAACGTGAGGTCATCGGCCATCAGAATACTATCCGTTGTTTCGTAGAAACCATTTCCTGGTACATGTTACAGTTACAGTACAGTTACAGAACATGTTACAGTAACATCGCTTGGTAATATTTATTTTTACTGCGTCAGAAGAAGGGTAATGTTTTATGTATAGTTTCCATAGATGCGTTAAACTTGGTAGTGCAAGCCTTAAATTTAATTTAAACCTTTCGGGTTAACGACCCGACTGCGTCAGGAATGTAATGTGTTTCGAGCGTATGTATGTTTGTATGTATGTTCTATTTTTTTAGCACGCTATAGCCCTTACGGCTTGACGGATTGTGACGTGTGACAAATCATTAGAATATAATTTTTAAAAATGGCGTTTGCAATTAGGGGTTGCTTTTTTATTATTACAACAATATGGGTTTCAAATGAATGCTAGTAAATAGAGCATTCTTAAAAATATATTTTTAATAGTCTTACTTGGCTATTTTAATAAGAACTCATATAAAGCGTTATATTGAATAAATCTATATCTCTACTTCTATACTAATATTATAAAGCAGTAGTTTGTTGGGTTGAACGGACCTGTTCCTGAGATTAAGTAAGTTCGAATTGATAAAAATATTTTTTAATTGAACTATTCAATACAAAAATATTTTTTGAGGAAGGCTATAAGCTATATAACATCACACTTTATTGGTTTGTTTGATTTTTCTTATGAAATAGCGAGTGAAGCGCGTAGCGCCGCTAGTTTATTATAAAACACAAATAGTTTATGAAATCGGGTATTATGCTTAAATATTTTTAACAATGTTATACATGTACGCTTTCGACACTCATAGCCCTAGGATGTTTTTTTTTGTGTCGTGAGTACTATGGACACAAATAATATACTCCACCCAGACCCAATAGAATCTAAACTCATCATTCAGATGTCTGTCTCGGTAACGCAATCGGTTACGCCAGAGAATTACGTTACGGAAATATTGAATTATTCGATTTATGGATATGACATATGATAAGAATTAGTATCATACGAGGTGTACCAATACAACGTTAGGGAGCCTGACCCCCCTCTACTTAGTCCGTCAACCCATTATCGTCCCACTGCTGGGCACGGGTCTTCTCTCAGATTGAGAGTGTTTGAGGCCATAGTCCACCGCGCTGGCCAACTGCGAATTGGTAGACTTCACACACCTTTAAGAACTTTTTAAAGAACTCTCAGGTGTGTAGGATTCCTCACGATGTTTTCCTTCACCGTAAAACAGGGATAATTAACTTCTGATACGCACATAATTTTAGAAAAATCAGTGGTGCGGGCCTGAGAATCGAACCCCGGACTCCCGATCGAGAGTGCGAGTTTCAACCATTAGGCTATCACTGCTCCTCTACTTAGTATCTTGGTAATATTATAAATGCGAAAGATTGTGAGGATGTATGTGTCACGCAAAAAGTACTCGTCGGACTTCGCTTAAATTTGGAACACATAGTTATATGACTTGGATTAACACATAGGACACACATTACCGTGGTAAACATAACCACAGCGAGCGAAGCCGCGGGAATAAGCCAGTAGGCCATAAAAGGATGCATCAAATAGAGGGTTGTCTCGATGGTAAGGACCGAACCTCTGGTTCGGTCCTTACCATCGCCACACCTGTTTCTGCCTTAACGGCAGTGTTCAGCTCTGCTGTGTTATGGTTTGTTGGGCGTGGTAAGGAAGTAGGTGAGCATAGTAAGGGCGACTGGTAAGTCGTGTGTTTTGGTTTGAACGGTACAGTAAAAAACATTTACTAGAAATTCACAAACATTTATTAGGCTGTTATTTTCAATTCACAAAAAAAAACAATGTACCTACGGATTAAAAATAATTATAAAAGCTTTCAATACATAAAAAGCGTTGTGTATTATCAAAAATTAAATATAATATATTGAAATTGAATTATCATGCTGCATTCAGTATCAAGGTTAGTTTTTGTTTGGGTTAAATTAAGGTCGAATTTCAGGCATTGCGACGGTTAA
>DWLI01001371.1:0-15883 GCA_018249915.1 Cecropterus dorantes dorantes | reverse complement strand
ACAGAAATTTATTAAAATAAACATTTCATTGAAATCAACATTTCATTAAAAAATCATTATTGCTATTTTTTGTCACCAGTACTCGCGAGCTTGCGATTGACGTCACGTTTGACATTCGTCTAGTTAGCTTGGTCGACTAGTAAAATGCAAGAAGTACTAAAATAACCTAATAAATACCTAAGTAGAAGGTTACAATAATATACTTTAATTAATTAATCCATTCAAAGAACAAGCAACCGTTTTTTTACAACAATAAATAACAATCTGATTTTTCTTTTTTCTGAGACATACCTAATTTATTCGTTTTTAGCGTGTCTACGTACGCTATAATAAGTTCACGAGATCAGAATAACTGGGAGTATATACATATGCCAGTTTTTTTTGTAACCAATTGTAAATGTGTAATGTGTGTGTTTTTTTTCTTTATACACCTACTATACTCGTAAGGTGATTTTTTTCATACAAAATGATTAAAGACACATTGGAATCAAAGTACAATTAAAAGTATATTGAAAAGATGTTGGATGCAGAACTTGTATAACTCCGATAGCGTGTTTCAGAATACGGTGACGTCATCTGTTGATGTGTAGCCGAAGATCGCCACAATTTCTTTCTCTGTGCAATATTTTTTTCAGTTTATATAAACATCAAAACACGTACCAGTTAAAGTATTTGTTATTCTTATCGGTCTCGTCTTAGCAGTGACCTTCCCGACCACGTTACTCTCATCGAGCCACCATGGCGCGTTGAGTGGTCGCCAGCGAGTGGAAGGAACGACCGGCTGACGGTACCCAGGTCCGTGCTGATGGTAGTTGGTCCTGGATCCTATGATAGGATGCGTGTACTGGATCCACTCGTCTCCCTTGAACCAATGGCTTACGTCTTTGCCGGCGTAAGCCAGGATGGTCATGGCCAACTAATAAATAAGTACATAATTTTAGTTTACACCTAGATAGACCTCTTTTAGTTTAGTTAAAATAAGTTTAGATAGATATACCTATGTTTGTAAACATGTTATAAACGTGTTCTTGTATTGGTTTGGTGCGACTATAAAGTTGCTTCGTTTCGTATACGATAGGCTTTTCTTAGAATCGTGTTATTTAATAAAAAAATATTGATGAAAGAATAATATTTTTACTACTGTTAAATTGCCAAATAAAAAACAAAAAATATGATCTTAAATTCGTGAAAAACTTATAACTATAATAAAAACATGATTAACATTAAAACATGACCAGAAATAAGGAAACTAAAGATACCTACTCCATAATATAATGGGAGCAACGAGATAGATGTTCAAGCCATACCCTAGTTATGAAAAGGCCGTGGCCCACAAATTTGAAATAAAAATATTTGTATTCAATGGGATCAAATAACACAAAGTTTACACTAACCCTTTTAGCATCACAATAGAAAAACCCCCGCTTGAAGCATGCACAGTACTCCACGCAATCATCTCCGCAGTACCAGCTCTTAACCGGGCAGGAGCAGCTCTTAGTGCAATGGCAGAGTCGCATCTGCTGCTCGAGCCACAGTGTCAGATCCCTCACTTTGCCGTTCAGCGTCACCCAGCAGTCACTAGCTTTGTTGTGTATCGCCACCTCCGCTGGAGTGTACCATTCTTGCTTTGTGTATATCATTATCAATGTAAATTCCTCTAAAAATCTGCTTCGAGATATCAATCGTAAAAGTGAGATGTAGGTACAAGTATATTAAAATAATTCAATATATGTAAAAACCAAATGAAAATAAGTAATTTAGCATGCCTTGTCATTATTTTCCTGTCATTGTGCTATTTTTTTCTCATTATTTATTAAGCGTATAAAAAAGTATAACTACACAGAACAATGGATTTGTTTTTTTTAGATATCATTTATTTTGCATAATAATCTGATAAATGTGTTTTATTGAATTTAATTATATTTCTCCAACCATAACAATATTTTATTAAAGTAATTAGAATGTGTGAAATTGCTTAAAATTTTAATAGATACTGAATATTCTATTATAATAAAAGCAAGTAATTATATAGGGCTAATTGCCCTATATATTGACAAGATTTTTATATAAAATCTTTCATCGAGTTTCGTACTAACACCACTTCGGATTAATTGACGGTTGGTATCTCTCACTAAATATAAAAGGACGCAGCTCAAAAAATGCATTTTACTAGTTTTCATATAATATTTTTTACATAATTTGAAATTGGATTTTTACTGTAAGTGACTAAAGTATGAGATAGTGTTTAGTTCTCTTCTTGAATGTTTTTGATAAAAATTCATTTTTATTGAAACAGCTAGAAAAAATGTAATAATGGATATTAAAATAGCAGTATAATAAGTGAATAAAACAACGTAGCTTACTTATGCAGCGTAGCAAGGAATTTAAAATGAAAATATACATTTATTGCTCAATAAATATATTCATAGTATAAACATATCATAAACTAATATTACCCATTTGCAGATTAGAATAGAGAATAACTTCTAAAGAAATCTACCACGTTACATCGTATTTTACATCTAAGAATTACAACGGTTCTACGAAATATTATAGAATAGATATCCATACTACTGAATTTACCAGTCTCTGTAAAAATGCAGGGTAAAATTTATTCCACTTTTCGTTGCATAAATATAAAAAAAAAAAACTGATAAAACAAATTTCAAAAATCATTGAGAACATTATTAACAAGAGGTCTGAGGTATATTGCGCACATAAATCAAAGAAATGTTCAGACAATTGTTACAAAGTTAAATACATGTCATTTAAATTAAATAAAAAAATGTTTAAGAAATCCTTTTTGAGTTTTCTGTCAATTTGTTTTAATAGAAAAGTCGTGTTTCGATTGTAGATTTTAAAAAATCGTTATGTAAGTTTAGACACAAAGGAAATAGATGAGAATCAATTCCAAAAAATAAACTTTTTGTGTTATAATTTCAAATGAATACTGAATAATTTAATACTCTATGCCGAACGCTTGTATTTCTCTAAAGTAAAATGTACAGTTTAGTTCTGCTTTTGTTTAATAACAAAATTTAATTTCCATTTCTTTTCTTGTTGTGGATGTCGGAGGAAAAGTCTAAGGGACAAAATCTTGGAGATAAGCAGTAGCGTCTTCGTGGATCAAACGACACCCACTGCTGTGACCAATGCCCATTAAGATAGGCCTGTATCCAAAAGTGGACCTCAAAAGAACAGATATTATATCGATGGATAAAACATACAGTAATTTATGCTATAATAAAACACAACAGATACTATAACAACGCTTTAAATATTGCTTTTACATTAAAAATAATAAATAGAATTATAGCATACTAAATACCATAATTATTGGAAGCAAAATATTCACAATACATAACAACATGTAATGATTAATATTGCTTGTTGGTAATTAATACAGTATATATATTTTTAATAATAACAGATTGTCTAATTTTTCTTATAAAGATTTATATACAAAATTCATAAACTTGTATAGAAAAAGGTTAAGGTGCACTTTGTTTCATGTAATTGTAATTATTATTTCTATTTTGACAATTAACACATCGTTTTTCAACAATTTCGACAACATATTGAGGAATATAACTGCATAGAGGCCTTTGCAAGAACATAATAAAATTACCTATAATGTTCTAACAATGAAGCAATAGCTTTTGTGACATTAAATTAGCTAAAATATGAATAATAAAATACAATATGTAAAGAGCCATTTACACTGTCATCGCACAATACAATATCTGACGGGCAGGGAATGAACTCAGAGAAATAATAATTAGCATAGATTGCATCCATGCCACCATAATTTGGTACGAATTGTAGGTAAATTTGCTTTAGCAGTTAAAAACTCACGGTTTTACAAGGTGCTAGAAACAGGGTAGTTGAACCGGAAGGTACCACTGCCCCAACTATTTCTATGGTGAAGCAGTTCTTGGGTTGCGGTGGAATGATGTGGTTTACAACTCATTTATATATGAGACAACCATCTTAGTCCTCAGGAGCAATGCAACATCAGATAAAACCTTCTTGATAAAGATATTGAGACATCATTGAGCCATTTCTTGGCAAATTGTGAAAAATCACTACTTTACCTAACACTCCACTTGAATTATTTTTTTACAATATAGCAATAGCAAACGAGCATGATATCCTTCAGATGATAAGTGGCTAAAATGTTGCCTAAGGTTGACAACTGATGCATTACTACTCCTGAGGACTAAGTTGGAACACCTCTGATTATGTATGTCTTCCTATTCTCTATTTGCCTTAAACCGAGCATCACTCTTGTTGACTAATGGTCTGACCAGTACCTACTGTTCGTACCAAAATAGGCTCCTTGTATATTTTATAACTCTGAGGGCAGTAGAATATACTCTATGATTTCTCTGCGGGCAGTAAGTGTATGGTGATTTGTTTGAGGGTTGATCCTAGTTGGTCTGTCATGAGGGTTGGTGCGGTGCCTGGGAGAGGTGCTTGACGATGTCCACCCAGTCCCAGCCGCGGGGCTTCTCCCCCGCGCGCCCGATCTCCGCGCGGTCCCAGGCGCGACGCTTCTGTGCTTTCGTTAAGTGTTCCTTCTTCTCTGGCTTTTTTGAAGTTTCAGTCTGAAATGGACATTGTGAATTCCGTTCATTAAACATAAGAAAAGATAATTAAACATACAGAAAATTATATTCGTGTTATTCTATGGACACAAATGTCACATCGTTGCAACTTAAAGTTAATTATGTTGAATTATTATACGTTGATCAATCCCATGCAATACACTATGTGCAAAATAGTTAATGGACAGATGAAGTGGTGCGGGTTGCTGTATGCAAGTAACACACCTCAGTTATCACATACAGTTTATTTCAAGAATTGTAATTTAAAAATGAAACCATTTTGCTGTATACCCCTCATAAACAATAAACAGTTACTTGTAGTTGCTGTGTTGCTAGTACATTGTATTAAGCTACTGCGTGATTTAAATTAGTACGTAGTGCTTAAATTAACTATACATATCGCCTTTTTGCTCCAAAAATGTGACAAATGTGATAAGTCCAAAAACTCATATTTTTACTGACTGATAAATGTCTTTCTCATGTTTTCCTCATGTCTGTTCTCATGTATAGAAAATACGTATCAACCTACCGAATATTGTACATATACATGTATCATTTGCTTTGCCTACTATTAAAATATTTATAAATGAAAAAAGTGATAAGAATTAATACCTGATCCTCTATAACAATTTTCTCGACCCTCGCCACGACCGCCTCCTCAGTTTGCTCATCCAATATCTCTGACACTTTCTCTTTGAGACACTCAAATAATGTGTAAGTCATTGCACAACCAATCCATTGTTCAGCTTCTGCATTTACTACCGATAATATTTTCTCTTTTACTGCTGGTATTCTGAAAATGATACGTGGTATGTATATTGCAATAAAATCAGTTCTTGTTAAGAAACAAATTCTCAATCTTTAAAACAATATTTTTTTTAACTTACAAGTGCTGGTTGTAGAATATTTCTAAGTTAAAGTTAGGTTTTTCTGTAGGATATGTAGGCCCCCATGAGATTTCTAAAATAAATGACTTGTCTCCTTCAGTGTACTGAAAAACAAAACATTGATATTAACAACTGCTTTATATGCGTCATTTTAGGACAGATAATTAAGATATAATATTTTTTTAAGATATTAAGACACATTGCAGGCACTGTTTTACTTACAAACCTGCCAACTAAAAATAACTTCCAGCCCTAGTGATTAAACATGTGTCAAACAATATTACAATATTCTCCTACATCATTATAAGAAATTATATTTAATTTCAGAAATGCTCATAATTTTGTTAAATCAAAAGTGCTTAATTGATATTCAAGTTTTAAGTTTTAATAGTACATACAAAATATAATAAAATTTACTATTCTATTGTATGTGTATAATTAAACTGAAAGTAAGCACAGAATATACCTTATACTGGTAAGTAGTAGAATTGCACTGCTTAAAATTCTCATCTCCTTCGTAAATAGACTGGAGCACCTCAATTTCTTCAGCCTGTTGCTCTGCATCATCAGACATTGTGAGCTGGAAAATATTTGCAAACAATTATTAACCTTCTATATTTTAATCTCAATATAACATATCTCAATTCATTAAACAAAGAAACAACCATTGTACTATTCCAGTTTCTATGTCCCATGTCTATTTTAGGCCATTTATTACCAAAGATTTTGGGAGTCTTTGGCATTTTAAAGCCTCTATCAAGCCAGCGGATCTAGGGAGTGCCAAGGTGCACCTATGGAACTATGATTAACCTTCTCTATGTCTAAGACTGTTACTGGCATAAAATTTACCTCATGCAACAATATATAATAGCTATGATGCATTAACTGATGACTTGGGGAAAATATGTTCATAATCATATGTTTATTCTCAAATGTGATTCCACTAGTGAACAATGCCGGCGAAAGCGTGTGTGTGCCTTAACCACACCTTATTGTTAATATCTGTGCACAATTTGATACGTAAACTTTTATGGCTCTATATTAAAGAAAAAACTACCTAAAGACGATTTAATTTTAAATGTAATATATTAATTTGAATCTATCTAAAGTTACAGGCGAAATCTGTTTACATCAACTCCTGTAGTATATCTATCAACACCACTTATGTAAATTAAAAAATATGTTATTTTCCAATCAAATGTTTTAAATACTAACCGACTAGTTTTTTCAGAACTTAAAAGTTATATTGCTATTCATTTACTAATATGATAAAATATAATAACACGAGAACTAAATTTTTATAACCTTTATATTTTTGACTATTTGACAACTGAAAACAGCTGGCACTTGCCTGGCGTTGGCGTCTGTCATGTAGAAAACAAGTAAAATTGCCATGTGTTTAGAATTGTAGGTTGCGGTTGGAGTAATTTATAATAATTTTAAAGGTATGCTAGACGGTTTATTAAATATCTGAAATCTCTTATATAATACAACTCTTAATTCTTAATATTTAATTATGACAAATACACTCTTTTGTACTTTAATAAAAGAAATATAAATAAATTTAGTATAGTACTTTAACAATTTTAGCTGGCAATATTTTTATAAAGTTCAAAAGCCTTGTTCGTGAAATACGTTATTTAAATCTGAATTGTGCGAACAAATTTAACAAATAATAAACGAGTATATATGAGTTAGTGGGACTGATTTTTGAGTGAAAAAGTAAAAGTTTAGTGACAATGAACGGAAATAAGTGTGACTGCAAAGAAAACTGTCCACCGACCGCTGGTCGGTCTGCGTGTGGATGCTCATCAAATATTGCAAAAATGCCCAGTGGTCCCGGTGGTTTTAAAGTGCCAGCATTGCCAGTCAGCCGTCCAATGCACGGTGTTAATAAACCAGCGGAGAACCAACTTCTGGTGAAACCTGATTTAAAGCAAAAGGATGATAAGAAAAAACAATGGGCATTGTCTGACTTCGATTTGGGCCGACCATTGGGCAAGGGTAAGTTCGGAAACGTTTACTTAGCACGCGAAAAGGAGTCTCACTACGTCGTGGCTCTCAAAGTTCTCTTCAAAAGTCAAATTCTTGATTCCGAAATCGAACATCAGGTGCGGCGTGAGGTTGAAATCCAGTGCAGGCTACGTCACCCGAACATATTACGAATGTACGGTTACTTTCACGACGAAAAGAGAATATATTTAATTTTGGAGTATGCGAAGCACGGCGCGCTATACAAGCTGTTGAAGGAGCGCGGGCGCTTCGACGAAAAAACAGCTGCGATTTACGTTCGCGATCTCACAAAAGCATTAATATACTGCCACTCGAAAAAAGTCATTCATAGAGATATAAAACCTGAGAACTTACTCATTGGTCACAATTTTGAACTAAAAATTGCAGACTTTGGTTGGTCCGTGCACTCTCCTTCTTCTAGAAGAATGACTCTGTGTGGTACATTAGATTACTTATCTCCCGAAATGATAGAAGGCAAACCACACAGTTACGCTGTTGATATATGGAGTCTTGGAGTTTTGTGTTACGAACTACTGGTAGGGCTACCACCTTTTGATGCCAAAGATTCCCATCAAACATACAGGAAGATAAGATATGTAATAATAAAATATCCCGAATATGTATCAGAAAAGGCTAAGGATCTGATGGGCAAACTCTTAGTGATAAATCCAGAACAAAGGCTACCCTTACCACATGTGTTGCAGCATCCCTGGATACTTGAGAATGCACCAGAGGGTGTCCAGCCACCCGTCCACAATCCAGAACCAGCTAAGATAGATAAATAATGTTCAAAATCTTGCCCAAAGATGATAGACACCATTTGATATTGAATTATGTTAGATAATATTATTCATGTATTTTAAATGTAACAATAAGCTCTGATGTTCATCATGCATAATGTAATAAGGATTTAACAGAATTTTAAGATAAAATTATATAATAGTACTAACAGGAAAACAAATCAACTCTACCATTTCAATCTGTTCTGACGTAAACATTGGTCTGCTC
Source organism: Cecropterus dorantes dorantes (assembly GCA_018249915.1). Classification (NCBI taxonomy): domain Eukaryota; kingdom Metazoa; phylum Arthropoda; class Insecta; order Lepidoptera; family Hesperiidae; genus Cecropterus; species Cecropterus dorantes. The sequence continues at coordinate 7,368 of DWLI01001371.1, read as the reverse complement.
TTACATACTCCTCTATTTTATAAACCTATAAGTAAATAAATTAAGAATGAGCAAAGTGTCAGAATTCAAAAGTAATTATAAGATAGTTGAATTGAATATGTTTAGTTAATAATATTGTATATGGAACTTTGATACCTTCATTTTTCTTACTTCTAAATTATGATTATATTTAAAAGACCATAGTAATGAAGTTGATAACTTAAAGGGTCAGGTCACCAGTGAAGGTCTAAGAAGCATTTAAAAATAGGAATAGAAAATGGAGAAAAATATTAATTAGAATAATATGTACTAGTTTAAAACTTTAGATTGCTTATGTTCCATGAATAGCATAATTATACTTAAAATATAGTATATAATTTTGACTGTAGGAGAGGGATATGCTATTTCATAAGTTTTTAACTAACACAAGTAAATTATAGCAAAAATAGATTTAACATAATTATGATTGTAACTTCTCAAAGCTTCTATGATTAGATAAATAGTTGACTGAATAAAAATGATATTATGTGTCGGTCTTACATTAGCTATTTTATTTGAATGGACCACTGGCAAAATTATACCAGTTGGATTTAGTATATTAATGTGAGCTGGGTTTGAGCTCTGCACTGTAATTAATCCAAATTAATGTGTTTAAGGCACTTGGTTGTGAAATATAAGTGTACTTTATATGCATGTTATGTTAGGACATCATACCTTTAGGAGTAAGGCAGGACTACTTTAAATAAAACCTATAACATCTATTAAATATAAAATAGGCACTTATAAAATTTAAAATTAGTAAAACACCTAAATTTTAGTTTATCAGAACTCATAAGGGCAACCTCAACATATGACTGCCAAATAAGTGTTAGCTACTAGTTTTAAAAAAGAGATGGCATAGATAGGTAATTTTTGTCTAGATTTTATTAATTGAGTTATTGTTAACATGTTAAGATAGATTGCATAAAACGAGCTTAGAAAATTATGAATTTTTGTCATACTTGACTTGAATTAAATAAATGGTCTCCATTTTAAATCCTGGTCTCCCCTCTGTAGAGGCCTAAAAGACAATTACAATACTGGTTTAATAAATATGAATTATCACATAATAAGTTTCAAGTCATATTTATTTTGAAACATGGATATAATATCAATTTATGATAATAAAATGCAACCACAAACAGGTACTTAATAACTTCTAGTAACATACAATTATTTTAATTTTTCGTAAAGGACTGAAATATTTATTGAAAAGTATCATGAAACATTGTAAATAAATTTAATAAAGAGAAATTGAAATCACTGTTTTTTATTTTTGTTCATGTAATATACATCAATAGCGTATTTGTCGAAAGTGGGGTCTCGTTTCACGATGAGATGCCAGTGTAAATATTCTCCAACGAGACTGAGAAAACTCAAAGAATATCCAATAGCAAGTGCCATGAATGCACAGTACAGCTTCTTCAAGTTCATCAACGCCTTAACTTCATCTTCACTTGTGTCGAGAAATCGAATCCGATGCATTGCATCATTTAGCCACTTCTCTACCAAACCAACTTCAACAATTCTACTCAAATAAACATCAGCTAGCGGCTTCAAAGGAGAATTCTTATGAAAACCAATACATATCGGAATATTTACCACGCAATCTGCCATTATGTGTAGATCCCTTTTTGATTCATCGTTATTTTTAACGGTCATAACATTTGTGGTCGAGTTGTCGTTTGTGTTATATGCATGTATGTGTGCTAGCGAGCTTTTCCTTTTAACGCTCAGATATTTTAGATAATTTGCGCTGTCGTAGTACGCGAATATCCCTTCTGCGACGCGATCTGCCGCTTTGTCTGGATCGTTGGTTTCAACGAAGCGCTTGCCGATCTTTTGTCCTAAATCATCAAGCGATTCTCTGAAAAACCTCTTCGTTTCCGTGCCCCAGCCTCCACAAGCAATTTTACTGTCTATTAGTTCTTTTAAAGTATCGATTGTTACCCTCGGCGCTGGATTTGCTAATATAGCTGTCATACTGGCTCTGTATGATACTACCAGGAGGATGCAGTACAGCCAGTACCAGCCGGTGAGCATACGAATCGACCAACCAGTCGGTAGTTTAGGTAGCGAGACGACAAGTAACATGCCGTAAGTATACAGAATGCTGTTAACTATTTCTCCAAACAAGTACAGCCCAACGGGTTTCGCATCTGCAAATATTAGTAATGTTCGAGGTTGTTGCTAAGTAACTTGGTACAAGCATTAACGGAAAACAAAATTGAACTCTATGATTTCTAAATATACGATACGATAACCATATACGATACGATAAAACCATTTTTGTCCTGTCACATAAAACGCCGATCAATTTTATTGGACCTTACGGGTGCAAATAAACACATATTTAGAATCTAATATTATACTCACGAAACATTAAACAACTTTGAAGGTTGATATTATCTTAAACTCAAATAACACAAACTAAAATAAACAAGCACAATAATAACCAGTATAAAACAAACCGTAAATGTGTAGTTTTTCAGAAGCAATTTTATTATTTCGCGTATTGCTCTTATAGTCCAGTAAGTAAATGTAGTATTTTGCCATTCCGTAGAATATTGTTCCTGTTACTAGCAAAACCAAAAGCACAGCGATCCACATGTATAATCTGCAAATATATCATACAGGTCGAGCAGTTATAATAATAATTATATTTAGCGTGCCTTTAAAATTATAATGAATAGCCCTCATAATACGCCTAAGGGCTTTTCATAAAAATGAGGTTTTAATTCAATATGAATTTGAACCTAATCTTCCAACAGGGCATGCAAAAATTAGGTAAAGCTATAGGTTTTGACTGATTTTGAATGAAAATTAAGTTATGCGAAAATAGAAGCAAAAATGATATATTTTCTTGCCTAAAATTATCTTTTACACTCCAGAGAAAAATCTACTATATTATATTATGTGACAATAAATAACTTACTTGAATGGTAAAATCAGCGTCTTCCAAGAATTATCGCTTAACGCTTCAGGAGTTAGGAACGTCCAGCATTGTGAAGTATATGGTATACTGAGATCGGTTAGTTCCAAATGGTATGGCGTATATTGCAAGTTCCCTAAAGCTACATCAGCTCTGTCATCCGCCATTTCACCCAGAAGACCGGTAAAGGACCCGTTAGAAAGTTTCTGACCCCATTTATGAATTTCAATGTTGAATGGCTGGTATAACTTGGGTTTAAAGTTCATCTTCTTTGCTAATGTATTAAGTATCTAAAATATTTTTGGAAATAAAATATCGTAACAAAATTTTATAAACACAAATATGGTCTTTCGAACCGGATCTGTCTCACCTCAATTTCGACTCCACTGACTACATAAGTATAGTTCGACTTCATCACAACGACAGACGGCATATGATCTAAATAGACTACGTTCAACACCTCTTGATTTAGATTTGTTGCTTTATCAGCGAATAACTCTCTGTTGTAATGGAACTTCCCATTTTTCCATATATCAACTCTTCGGGAAACAAATACGCCTCTGATAGGATTCGGGAAGGGTACAGTGGATAGATCGAACCAGGGCATATTTTTTTGTACGCCTGTGGCCTTACGGTATCGTATGAAAATGACGTTAACAATTCGTTTCCACATGAAATGGAGGTCGCTGTGAAATAATCGAACATCGTGCAGCATTATGTATTTTGCTCGCGTGTCCAGAAGACGGTATCTGTATACAAAATGGATATGGTTGCAAAAAAAAAAACAATAAAAATAAATAAATCTCATTATAATGAAACGTTTCAAGACATTAGAATGGCACACACAATGACAGACATTTTTCTGTCACACTTTTCTGTTGGGGTCGTACACGCTGAGGTGGGGTCGTACAGTCAGCGGCTGACAATTCGTTTGATTTGAACGCGTATTTATATCAGGAATGTTAAACGCTGCTGTTCTGGCACAACAACAAATAAAGCAAATTAAAAACAGAATAAAACAAATATTAAATGGGCTCTTATACAAAAAACGACATGTTGTTTTGCCGTTTTTTATACACTTAATGGTACGCAACCCCTTCGCGCACTAGTCCGACTCGTACTTGGCCGGTTTTTCAAATTTAATAAAAAGTTACCTGTCACTAAAACGTAGTAATCTAGTTATTTGGAGGCCATTGGCCATCATGATGATATACACGTTGCACCCGCCTTTCCTCGCCTGGCGCAATGACTCCAACGTATAGAAATTCGGCGATAATAGATCTTCTTGTTCCTCTACTACAATCTTAAAATAGCAAATGGGAAATTTAATACGATGTTTTTACTTACATAAATACTAATCACTTAATTTGTGACCAACTAAAATATAAAGTAGTAGACCTATACGTGAAACTGCAGAAAATTTTATTAGAAACGACAAAGTTTCGCTGTCCATTGATATAAGCTAGAGATTTAAAATATAATTTTATTAACTTTACCCCGTTAGATTAACGGCCACAGCGATCATCGGGTAGGCCTCCGACGAGGGTTGACGATTGATTCGTTAGTCCAACAAGGGTTGAAGATCTGATTCGTCTTCATAAAACGCCTCATAGAAGGGTTAAAGACGTATTTGTCAAGCTAGCCCCTAACCCGTACTGTCCTCCAGTAAACCGCAATGACAGGCTCAGTTATAGAAAGATATTATGCTCAGTAACGCGAATTAAAAGAGTTTCAGCCAACCAGTAGCCGCCCTTACCATAAGAATCGGCGCAGTAAAGATTTGTGTGAACAGTTCTCCTTCGAAAACATTCAAGTAAACTGAATCGGTTAAGATGGTCATGCAAGTGATGTCTTCATTCTTTGGGATACCGTTTAGAATATCGATAAGAAGAAATTCCAGATCCTTTCTTATGTAGACGTCGTTTGTGATGGCGCCAAGATCAGCGTTAGCCCTAGTAAGAAAAGTAAATAATTAACAAAAATACTATTCTACAAATATAACTTACTTGCCTAAAAGTAGTACCTTTTATCCGGTCATAATCATGTAACGTTGCGCGCGCGCACATATTAGTTACTTAAAAAAAACTCAATGTTGCGCACATTGCAATATTAGTTATTTTAAACCAAATCAATATTAAATCCAGCACACTAGCACAGGCTTGTACTAAGTACTCCCGAGACCTAAATTTAATTCTTAGGAGTCTGTAATGTCAAGTGTAGTGCCTGGTAGACTGTGCCTTACAAGTCTTACAACATCTTTGAAATCTAACAGTATTACCTGATGATATAAGCAAGAAATAAAGGCAATTGTATTAAAGTTGTTTTACTAGTAATAATTTCTACTTACATTATTATAAATGTAGTAATAATCATTAACTTCAGCATATTTCTCACCAAAGAAATGGAACCCTTTCTTAGGTGTGTCCTTAGTTAAGGTTATATTTAAAATAGAATCCAAACCGTGACTTCTTTTGTTCGTCGGATAAATCGAAACTTTTCCACAAGTTGACTGACAACACTCATTAAATATGCAAAGTCGATTACTGGCTTGAAATTAGATTCTGAATCATTAATCTAAGAAAACCACACTTAATTATTTTAAAGTTCACGTTATTGAACGATACCTAAATATATTATACGAAACATTAATTAAATATTTAATATAACAAAAATTATAATTTCCTTCTGAAAACTTGAGAGGAGTCTACATATGTCACAATTTATGAACTCCTCTGCTGAAGGACAGTTTACAAAATTTATAATGTGATTTTCACTTTTAAAAGTATTAAAAGAATATCTACGTTCATTCAGTGAAGATAATTTAATTAATCACATTGATATGAGGCGACTATTAGTATTACGGAATAGGACTTCACATAGAACCCCTATCCTGTATGAAGTTGCTAACAGATGTCTATGGGCAGCAGTCATTACTAACCATCTGATAGACTGCATACTTATTTGCTACTTTCATCTTAAAAAAAGATATTAAAAATTTAATATTAAAAGTTATTTACACTATGACATAAATAGTTTACGCTTTAGCATGCTTAGGTGGTGACAATTAGCGAGAATCTGAAGTATCCATCCATCCATCAGCCTTTCGACGTCCACTGCTAAAGAGGCCTCCCCAAAATTGCGCCACTCCAACCGGTCCTGTACCTTCCGAATCCAACGGTTTTTCGTATCCGTTGTCTGTATGTTCAGTAAAACACAAATTAACGGGGTAAGTAAATGAAACAAGTACATATTTTGTATAAAAATATTATAACAAAAATAACCATTGTAAAAATAAAATATATAAAAATCCCAACAATTACACCATTGTATAAAAATATTTATAGTATTGCATCAAATTTATTAATTTGAGTAACACAGAATGAACAACATCACCATATATACTCGTACATTATAGTACTATGTAAAAATCATATTTTCTACATTTTTCTTTAATCGTTTTTTACTCAATGACGACTTTTTACTTAGCTTAGCTAAGATTTATAAAATCTTATACTTAAATGTGTGTAACATACTAAAAATTTCAAAAACACATCATTAAAATAATTTTACAGATAATATTACTCATTTTCCTTATTCTGAACGGAAAATTGTCAAAGACAATGTTACTCAAATTTATAATTATCATAATTAAAGCGACCGATTATAACTTGGAAGGAACATAGGACTCCCAGAAGACCACATCTTTCCACCACTCTGGCCTCGCCATCGCGCCGGGGTACGTCATCACTCTGTTCTGTAGGTGTTTGTATACCTGCAAAGAAAAATATGCATTGATCAGTCATCTTGTTAGCCTAATGTTTTAGGTTCGATTCCTGGCCTTGCAATCGTATATACTTATGACTTATAGTAATGAACAAGGCTATTGTAACATCAAGAGACGTATATAGCACGGTGAGAATAAAACGGACCCAATGCGAAATTTACATTTAGTGGAAATTCGAAAAGTGTTGTGTCATTTTTGGGAGTATCTTATAGTGCGCGGTTATTGGGGATTTTTAAGGGGACGTAACATTTATCTTAGGTACTAACATCTTTTTTCGTATTTTAGAGTTTCTTACAACACCCGGTAATAGCACGGGAATATCACTCTTTACTTCTCTAGACAATACACTATTTTATCTGGACTAGTTTTAACAATTTAACTCATATCAGAATTTTGACTAATATTCTATTCATTCTCACTGTACAATATCTCCTGGGTTACACACACAGGCTTTCGACACTCATAGCCCCGCACTAGGATTTTCTCCTGTATCACGGGTGCCATGGACACACAAAGACGAACATACAAACACCCAGACCCAGAACAGAAATCTAAATTCATTCAGATGTCTGTCTGGCCGGGAATCGAACCCGGGACCCATTGCGCGTCAGACCGGTATGGTGACCGCTCCGCC
>DWLI01001370.1:0-15887 GCA_018249915.1 Cecropterus dorantes dorantes | reverse complement strand
GGCCCTCGATCGGGAGTCCGGGGTTCGAATACCAGGCACACATCACAGATTTTTCTTAAATTATGTGCGTATTAGAAGTTCTTCACTGCTTTTACGGTGAAGGAAAACATCGTGAGGAAACAACACATCCGAGACTTTAAAAAGTTCTCAAAGGTGTGTTAAGTCTACCTATTTGCACTTGGCCACCGCTGTGGACTATGGCCTGAAACTCTTTCAATCTGAGAGAAGACCCGTGCCAGCAGTGGCACAATAATGGGTTCACGGAACCGAACGGATGTTTGTAGTTATGTATGAATTTATGTATGTTTGTATGTATATCCATGTCTTTTGCACGATTGGCGGCCCAAGCGACTTGACGGATTAATAATAATAATAATAATAAATGTTTATTGACCATAATTAAAATTACATTTGAAACGAAGAGCCCTGACTCCCAGAAAAGCGTGAGCTGTGGCCTGAGAGACAGTTCCTTTCCGATTCTATTGTTACAGTTACACTCTTAAATGTAGGCTTACTAATCGCCTTTGTGCTAAGCTAAATAAATCGATTAATTATTGATATTTCAACTAAAACTTTGGCCAATGAAAAAACCCGCTTCGACTGGAGACAATATCACGAATATTTCCAGTGCTATCCAATTATTGCATTTCGTTCAAAGTGTGTGGTTACCGGCTTACTTATGAAGCTACCATTTCAGTTCTCAAGAGTGGCAATGCATGATTGTCTTCAGATAGAACCTCTGGTCCATATGAAATTAGTTACGGATGTACAGCTCGTACAGCCGACAGATTTAAGCAACCTTTTAGTAGCTTAAGTCACGAGAAGCTGTCGCCTAAGACAGTATAATAGGCGGTCAGTTATCAATCGACAGTCAATTACGGCGAGTCGATATTTTTTAAGTGAAACTTCTTTAAAATAGTTGTGATTTGAAACTTGACGAGACTAAAATGCGTCACGATAAAGAAACAAACAAATATGTAGAATACATTACACAATATATGTATTAATATGTTAATAATGTGATATAATATTTTACATTAAAATATAACTTATATCGAAGTGTGCTTAAAAATACTCTTTACATTTTTACTAATTCACTCTATATCCATCTCTATCTCTATCTCTTGTAGGCTAATTACCCGACTTCGTCAGATGTAGGGTTATGTTTTTCGAGCGTATGTATGTATGTCCATTTCTTTGGCACAGGCTACAGCCCAAACGACTTGACTGAACGTGACGTATGACATATCATTTGATTTGTCTCAGTTGAGGAAAACGGCCTTCCCCTTTTTCCTCAACTGAGACTGAGACAATACAATAGGACAATATGGGTATCAAATGAAAGCTAGTAAATAGACTTATCTAAAATATATAATAATACGTTTACTTGACTATTTTGACAAAAACTCATATAAGCCTTAAATTAAATCATAATATATAAATGTTATCATTATAAACAAAAAATACGTTTTAAGCAGTCGGGTTTTTTATTTTCATGTTTTTACTAGTTTTCAGAAGTATCTATGCCGTGTGTGAGTTACACGCACACACACACACCATTTTATAAATCTAGTAAGAATCATTATCAAATCATTATAGAAACTACAATAATGTAGACAAGATGTTTACAAAATCAGGCACTTTTACTATACACCTTAATTCATTTTTAGATAATCCTATTCATATCTCGCTCAAATTCTATTACAGACTTCTAAATTCGCACATCCACAATTCCCAAAATTTTCAAATGTTTTTGGAACGAGAAATAAAAAATCACTGTTTCATTACAAATCCGTAAAGTTATAAAGTAATAAAATAAAAAGCTTTCAAAATCAATAGACAAATCTTATCGTGTAAACATAGTAGGTTTATTTTAAGATATTTTTAAATGATAAAATAATCGAGTGGCCACTGTGATTCTTGCTAATTGTAATGCAAAAAATAAACATATAGAGAAAAAATAAAATTACCTTGCTTAACTGTAAGAACCCCGAATACCACGCAAAATGTTTCAACTGCGAGCGGATTACCTAAATCTGGGGCTTCGCAAAAATTAAATTACCCAAAACATAAACCTAAATAAATACGAGCAGCCAAGGAATCTAATTATCCCATTAATCATAAATGTGCAAATGAATACCGCGCTTAATTTAAGGCTGTTAAGTTGTAAATGGCGTGTGTAATTATGATGGACTGGGGTAAACTTTTCCGCTAGACGTATACATTTTTTGTTCAGCCTGCCTTGGTTTGATTTTATGGAGTTGGTACAATTTTGAAATGAATTTCAACTTAGAAAAAACCTGTGTTAAATAAGCATATTTGATTTGAAGTCATGGAATACGTAGAATCAGTATATTTCGTTCCGGAACGTACCGACACTATACTAGGGTGAAGCAATTCTTGTTTTTCACAGGAAGAGTGTGGTCTGGTGCACTTATATATGAGGCAAACAACTTAGTCCATCAACGCATCTGATTGACTTCCAATAGAGCCTTTGTTCCATAGGAAGTTACTTATAGTCTATGTGCAGCAATGACCACGCACCATCGCACTACATCGATCTACTACGACTACATCGGCGTAGGAAAGGAATTTCAGTCATACACATATAATATCAATTACACTAGTCTTGGATTGATTTTATAGATTCAATATGAGATTTTTAGATTATAATGCAATATTCTACAACTAAAGATACCAGTAGATCATCTAATTTAAAAGTTATGATATTTTTTAAATAGTTTTTTTTGGATCGCATGTAAAGTTGCATTTTTCGAGATACGGCAGATCTTGTCGTATGTCGAATATCTTGTCTTGTCGTATATCTTTTCTTTGTCGACATGCTCGTTAGCTACTTCAATAAGTTAAAAAAATACAATATAATACAATATGCTCGGTTAAACGAAGGGCATTCATGGTAATTCATACTCATATGTGCATAAAAAAAATATGAATTACTACTATAAAGCCAGAAAAATTGTCCTAAAATGGGTGTCAACGTATAGACACGATAACCTTAACGGACAATTTTATCAAGCGCAACATTTATTTTTAGAAAGATTAACTTATTTGGCCATATGAGGCGTTAAGCGCACTCACTATGGATAACCGTATCAAAAATGAATACATATCTGAACATCCTGTTTAAATATGTTTACTGATTTATTACTAACTTTTTAAGCCAAGGCTTAGGCTCTACTGCTCTGATTGGTTTATAGAGTAAAGTTAAAGAAAATGTGGCATAATTTGTTTTTAAAAATAATTTATGTCTATGGCTCAGAAACTTTATCTATTCCTAAAAAAAATCTTATTAATAAGGAGTATATAGTGAACGTTTTTGAGGAGTTTTTAACGTTAAAATGCTGATCCTATTTGGTTAAAACTCGGAATACATATTATTTATGATCTGTATCAACACATTGCATACTCTCTATCAAATATAATATAATTAATCAAATCTGGAGGAGCCGCAGGTAAAGGCTATCATTTATCATAAAGTTATCTTTAACGCTTAAACGCTTTCTACACTCATAGCCCGAACACTAGGATTTTCTTTGTGCCGTGGATACACAGAGACGAATACACAAACACCCAGACCCAGACCCAGAAATCTATACCCGTTATTCCGATGTCTCTCTGAGATTGAACTCGGGACCCTGCGTGTCAGACCGGTATGGTGACCGTTCCACCACGTGGATCGTCGATCAATAATTCTACAAATTTTATCCGAACGTTATTTCTCGTTGTCAATAAGTACAGAAGAACACTAGAACACACGATCCCGTGTGCTCGAGATCGAGTCAGGACTTAACTTGTGAACTCGTTTGCGAAGGCTTTGGACATTGTGAGGAAACTTTTTGAGCTTTCCAAGCTCTTTGGATTCAGGCTTGAGTGGATTTGAATTACTCGTCGAGCTTATAAAGCAATTCTGATCTTTGTCGGGTTTATCTCATACTTTGTTGAATTGAAAGTCAAGTCAAGAATCCTAGTCTAAATTAATTTTGCGTAAGCTCAAAGTTTTTGTTTATTGTTATAAATTGTTTTAAGTACATGATACATAGGTCTTTGTGAGAGACGCAGAGAAATCTGTTGGTACTACAATTTTTTGAATGTATTTAAAATACTTTATTAATTAATATCGTGAAGATATTAAGTTACTTCTATTTATATTCTTGCTCATTTATTATTTAAATAGGCACTAACTATTTTTAAACATTAATGAAACTTTCAGATAAAATGAGAACGTTTTCTGTGTTCATAATCTAAAGTTATATTTTTAGATCTGACATTATGTTGAGTAAAGGTAATTTGATAAAGTTAATAATGAATTTGCTGTCAACGAATACATATTAACAAACTTATTACTATGAGCGACGTCTATTTCCATTGGAGATATTCACATGTTATTATTAGAAAAGGATAAAAATCATAAAAAAATCTATTAAAAATGACTAATCTCTATCATACTCATTTCTATAGAAGCACAATCTGGAGATATTAAAGAAAACGTTTAAAACTTAAAAACAGTGTATAAAAATAACAACATTTCTCTTGTTTCAGATAATAATGTAAGAAAAAGCGATCGCTGCATCGAATCAAATAAACATGACATCGATATAGCTGAAGATGAGTATAGAGGTATCACTAGAGAAGAAAACAGACACAGTTAAGAAGAAAAAGATGAAATTCAGCTACTTGAACGAACGGTTGTGTGTGATTTTCGATTCGTTATAATTCTATTATGATGGTACTTGAGGCATACGGGATACGGTACGAGACACTGAGTGGATATGAACAGACAGACGTAACGAGAGTAAAACAGGAGAGATAAAGGTAATAGATTTTTCTTAAACGCCAATAAATTTATTCCGAAGCTTTGTTATAAGGAATCTCGTTCACTGCTACTTTCGTAGCGATTTTTTTTTTATATAATACTCATGTAGCATGCAATCCATCTGATGGTAAGTGGCCATTGCCGCCCATGGACATTTGTTATCAACTTTAGAAGATCAGTTTTACCACAGATGCGTTGTTACTTCTGAGGGCTAAGTTTGAACGCCTGGGATATGTATGTCTACCTTACCACACCCTTTAAACCAAAACACAGCAGCGCTTAACACTGTTCTAAGGCAGAAGTAGGAGTAGCGACGGTGCCTTCATAGTCAACCATAAGTCGACATTTTGCTAATTATTGTTTCGTTACATCTTCTTTGCTTCAAAGCCGTCATATCTGTTTAAATTTATTCATCCTTCATTACTTCATGAATCGTTTATCGCATATATCTTACTTTTACATAGTGATACCAGTCTGTGATTCTCGTATATCGAGATAGGAATACTTTTTTGCGCTGATTTAATTTATCGCCAATGCTGAAGGCGGGCTTCATTTGCATAGTTTTTTACGTCTCACGGTTCGAGCCTTTCTATCGCGTTTATTACATTTTTTATTTCTATCTTTATTTCATTTTTATTACACTTGTGATTTACTTCTGACGTTTTTTCTTTTATTCCCTTTAATTTGACCGTTTAATGTAAAATTTGGCTTATTTATTTTGCCTTCATAAATCAAACCTTATGTAATTGAAGTTTTTCTACGAATAATCGTTCCTGTTTACCAACCCGTACAATATGTATAGGAAATATTAATGAAAATAATATAAGCCGCACTAAATTTCAAACACAAAGTAATATCCAATGACCTAATTAAAATTGCTAAATACATAACTTATACCTCATATAATTTGTAAAATCTAAACTCTGGCTAGAATATTTCGGCATGGACGTATAGATATTGTGCACTTGGCATTCAGTAATAAACTAACATTTCGGAATTTACGTCCTATATGTCCTAAATTTTGTTGAAATAACTTTCACATTACGTTTCCAAATGTTCTTCTATTTTATAAAATAGAAGAACATCTTCTATTAGTTGTATCCTTTTAGTTTAGAAAATAGAAGAACATCTTCTATTTTCTAAACTAAAAGAACATCTATTTGTGTCAAAATAATTGTTATTATGTAACTGAAAACTTAAACAGCCTTGATCCATGCAATTTCTACTCCACTGAAGAAACATCAACTTTCTCGACGTTACGTTGGAAAAGCTTAAGACAACGTTTATGTAATGTTTTCGCGTTCTTTGTAATCTTGTCACTAAATCCCGTGACATTCAGACAGCGAGATAAGGATGCCTCGCAAACATATCTCGACATTTCCCGTACTTTGCTCAAATGTTCTATCTACCTGTAGTACCTAATATTTTGTAAAATACCAATAAGAATTTTAGTTTCTATAATCTCAATTCCTTTGAAACAATTGATCGTGAAATTTTCGCTTTTTTATTGAAGTAGTAAACGAACATGCAGTCCATCTGATAGTTCACTACAAGTGGTTACTGCTGCTGCACATCTGTATCCGACTTTATATAGAATAGGGGTTAAATCTGATGTCGATTACAGATGCGTTGCTATAAGTGTTGATGATTAGTGAGCAGGCAACCACAATCTTCCAGCGAAACGCAAAAATGGCTTCACGCTTGTTACAGGCGTGGAGGTGGTACCTCCCCGGTCGAACTACACTGGTTCTACCACCTAGCAAAACTTGGGAAATTTTCTTATAATTTGCATTGAAATTTTCTAGTTTTATAAGATAATACTCATACTTTTATTTTTATGATCAACAATTACAGCGCAGGGACTGACGTTATAACCGAATGTTCCATGACCCTCTTTCCTCTTTGTAAATTAATCTTAACTTTTGGGATTCTAATTACGCTTATGCAGTGGCACAAATGCTTTTAATGTTAGAAAACCAAATCTAAATAAATTCTTCATTATGTGTTCATGTCATCATTGTGTCTTCATGTTTGATGATAAAAAAATACTTTATATTTTACTTCTTGATTTCAAAATCAAACTTAAAACAAACAATTTCTAGATCAGATTCATAAGATTTCTAGTCATGTAATCATATAAGAGTACATGACTAGAAATCTTACAAAATCAATTGGTGACTTGAAATAAAATAAGGCAAGAAAATTAACTTAAGTTGAGTTTCTATATAGACTGATTTGTTTGCAAACAGGATTTATCGCTCCTAAATGGGGGTTACCCAAAACTTCAGAAAGTTTGCCATACAGACAACTTTTAGCACACTTCAGAAAACAAGCAATTTGTTAAGGGAATTCACTTAAGTGAATTAAATAGTACCACCCTCATTTATTTTTCGTTTTACACAAGTACGATGTATATTTTTTGTATTAGTAAACTTCTTCTGATTAGTGAAGTGACCTTTTGTTACTACAATTTGTTAATAGAAGTATAAGATTAACATGGATTATAAGTCCCCCAGACTTTTGAATATCTTCATTACCGACTATTTGCATGCATAAAAGTTATTATGTTCCAAATAAAATGGTTGTTTTGTCAGGTATGAGAACAAAAGATCGAATTTAGGGAGTTTGCCGTACTTTATATCTACTACAACAGTTCCATGTTCTACCATTTTATCTTTCTATGCTATTGGTCATTAATAATCGTCTACTCTTATTTGATTATCATTGCCATGTACTTCATATCATAACTATTATCATTTGTAGTTCTACCTATTTCTTGCACTACAACAGCCAACTAGACTAGCGTAACTAGCCATTTCATTTTCATCTTCATTATTTATCATCTTATTTCCTCGTCTTGCGTCGATCACCTTGTGGATGGATGATCTTTGCTCTTTTTTTCCCAAACGTTCCCGGCGAATTCTTCTAACCCACTGATTATCTGTCATACGTACTATGTGGTCAGCACATGTATTTATAGCTTATTCTTAAAAATTGTACAGCTGAGTTTATTCTTAAAAAATTGTACAGCTGGGATAAAATTTAAACATTTTTCTGTTACCCCAGGCCGCCCCTTATGGATCAAGTAAACGCGACCCGCAATGAGACGGGTGTCAGGAGCGAGGACGATGAGCAATTGCTGCACACGGTACTGTTCAAGCTGCGCACCGCGGTGCTATTGCTGATCGTCATCATGGCCGTGCTGGGAAACCTGCTGGTCATCGTCAGTGTCATGAGGCACAGGTCAGTAATATTGTAGGAAACCTTATGAGATGATGGAAGATACGATGATGATGAAGATTGATAAATGGCATGACGCGTCTACTGTTACGACGTGAACTCATTACTGTCCCACTGCTGCACGGATCTTCTCTCAGAGAACGTTTTACGCCATAGTCTACCACGCTGGTAAAGTGCGAATTGATAGACTTCATACAACTAAAAGAATTTCTTTTTTTAGAGTTATCTCAGATGTGCAGGTTTCCTCGCGATATTTTCTTTCACCGTAAAGCAGTGATAATTAATTTATGATACGCACATAATTTTCTAAAAATCGGTGGTGCGTGGCTGGGATTCGAAGGCTATCACTGCTCTACTGATATAATAACATAATATCACCGCTATTGTTATAAAATACCTTATAAGCCTGTTTAGACCCATTGCTAGACATATAGCTCTATTAGGAGCTTTTGCCAATAGCCACGGCTCACTTACATAAGGTGACTATCTTAGTCTTCGGGAATAGCAACGCACCTGTGATTGACTTCAGATAAAACGCCTATTCTGTATGAAGTTGCTTACATATGCATGGCAGTGGCCACTTACCATCAGGTGGACTGCATGCTCGTTTGCTAATTCCATCTTAGCTGCAGTCCATCTTCTGTTCTTTCGTCGCCTTTCATGACATCTACAGAAGAGAGGAGATGGTAACACCAACAACGTACATTAAAGTATATAAATAAAATAATTAAGTTTAAAATCATATGCAGTGATATGTTCTTTGTGTTGTTTCAAAATTGGCTTTTAGCTCTTAAGCTATTTGATTGTGTTTTCGGAATATTTGAATACGCATTGTACTCGTATACTCGTACAAAACGTATGTATTAACATGAACTGGAACATCTGTATTTCGCAGAATCAGCGGCTTATATTTCTATGTCAGGTATTGGAAACCAGTATTATTTGAATTTCTAATTAAATCTGAAATATTCATAGATAAAAATTGTATTTGTATTTATAATAACAAAACACAAAAAAGGAAATTTTACAGAAAGGGTTGGTAAGCTATGCCTTTTGCTGCTATAGTAACTTTTATATAAAAGAATGCGTTGAGTGGGTAACTCTCTTGTAAGCCAGGGAATGTATTTCTTTTGTTTTTTCAAGTAACCATAATTCTCATGTAAGTGATTGTAAATCATTTTAAGAATAAAGAATGTGTAAACCTAAACCTGGTAATATGGTAAAGTGAATGAGGTAAAAATAAAAAAGAAAAAAAAACCGAACATTAACCGCATAACCAAGTTTTCACTTTTAACATAATTTGTTATAAGGATAAAGCTATATTTTTTAGTTGCTATATTGCTATATTTAAGTGAATAATCATGAGAGTATGGAGTAGGTAATATAGGCTTCTATAATGTTGTACAATTATACAATTCATTTAATGGTAAGTGATTTCTCCCATAGATAACTGTAATCTGCTCTGTACAGAATTGAATTCAATCTAAATCCGATCACAAATGCGTTGCTACTCCAGAAGATTACTCGTACGTTGCTCACCAAAAATAATAGACACCTGGCAACCATACCCTTCAGTCGAAACGCAAGACCTGCTTCACGCTAGCAATACGTGTGGCGTTGGTACCTTCCTAGTCCTCGATACTTACCTTTAATCAAATTTTGATGACTTGCATCTCTTCCAGGAAACTCCGCGTCATCACCAACTACTTCGTCGTCTCGCTCGCCTTCGCTGATATCTTGGTCGCTATGGTGGTAATGCCGTTCAACTTCAGTGTGCAATTCTACGGGGAATGGATTTTCGGACCAGTTATATGTGACCTCTGGAACTCCTCTGATGTTTACTTCACATCGACCTCGATTTTGCATTTGTGCTGTATCTCTGTGGACAGATACTATGCAATCGTGAAGCCCCTGAAGTATCCAATTAAAATGACGAAAAAGGTGTGTATGTCGTATAATTCCGATTGAATCTGGGTTGAATTCTGGGTTAACTTCGAGTAATTTCACCTTTTTTTTCTTTTGAGTCATTGTCTATAAAACTGAAGTGGGAACATAAACATATTTCACAATTAGATACTTTCAAACTTAGATAAGTCATAGTAAGCAGCATTATTTAGTAATTGGAACATTTGATTTATAGGAATCGATGAAACAGTGAATGTCAAGGTAACAATTGTTTGTTAGGAATAATGCTACTTTGTTTAGAAAGTAACAAACACATTACCTATTTTTTGATAAAGTTCACTGTTCAAATTAACTGAAATATCATGTCATCATCATAAGTTTTAAAATAGTCTTTTTTTATTTCTGGTATAAAAATATAGTAGGATTACAATTTCTCTGTAACATGTTCACATGTTTTAACAAGTTTTACGTAACAATACTACGATTGCCCCAATTCAAAACTAATATAACATTTCATGAAAATATGCTAAATTTAATAATAATTCACATTTTATATGACTGAAATGAATTATTAAATTCTGTAGGTAACCCAAGATTTTTCGTTCATAATTATTCATACCGTAAATGAAATTAACGAATCAGTTTACCGCCGTTATTTTATGAAGGTTTTATCGTCATTTTCACATTGCGGTTTTAGTGACTTGTCTCACCGTACAAGCCGACCAAGCTAACTAGACGAATGTCGAACGTGACGTCACTCGCACGCTCGCGAGTACTGATGACAAAAAAATAGCAAGTGTTTTTTTGTGAAATGTTGATTTCAATGAAATGTAAATTTTTATAAATTTCTGTACTGATAATTTATACTTAAACAATGCTTTTTTCTGATTTTGGTTATCATTGTAACAAAAACGAATGAGTACAACAAATTAATATTTACTTATTTATTTTATTATCTAAATCAAAACAGATTAGGGAGTTTACGCGCGAATGGTACTAGGATGAGAGCGAAGCGGGGCGTGTGGCGGGAGCGGGAAGGGAGACCGCATTCGCCCCGTTCGTCTAGTTAGCATGGTCGAGTATTAGGTGAATAAACGATAGGCGATCAATTGATTTGACGATCAAAAAAATTTTAACGATGCATCAAAATTTAACATTGTGAAGAAACTTTTGACAATTTAACATTGTGAAGAAACTTTGGACAAATTAAATATCTTCACTTGATAACATATTTTATTTACGTTGCTGCTTACTTTGCTTTCTAGTTATGGGTATGACAAGTCATTTATGTTCCCAGTCCAAAGATTTAACGCGATTACAGGTTAAATGCCCCTCAAAAAGCGTCGAAATTTTAAATGTTGGATGAAGTTAAAAATTAAGCAGTTAACGAGCAATAAAAACAAAAAAGCTTTTAACGCATATAATGTCATGACATCATTTTTTATGTCGGGCGCCTTATCAAATTACTAAAAGTTAAGTCTAGTGTTACTTTGGGACCTCTTATAGATTAAAATGAGACTAAATGACGAAGAAAGATAAAGAGAATACAACTTCAATACCTCTATAGAAATGAGCAATAACAATCTCGGCATTAAATATTTATTTAAGAGTTTAGTACACAATGAAAGAAAATTGAAATCTCGAAACTGCTGAGTCAGGGAAGTTTAAAGATTTTCCAATTGAGCTATAGAATTTTGCAAATCTATTTCGCACCCTTAGGGATTTGTGCAGCACGTAGCGTGGGTAATCTTTTCAATTCCGTTTCCTATTTCAGATGGCGTTCGTGATGTTAGCAGCGACATGGCTTAGTCCCATAACAATATCATACGCCCCAATCTTCATGGGGTGGTACACGACAAGTGAATATATGCGAACGCGAGAACTTAATCAATGTGAATTTAAAGTGAATAAACCTTACGCTGTCATATCTAGCTCGATATCATTTTGGATACCCTGCACCATCATGATATTTACTTACCTAGCGATTTTCAAAGAAGCAAATCGACAAGAAAAAGCGTTACATGCTAGAGCTGGTAACGCTATGCTGATGCATCGACATTCGAGAGAAGTTGGCGATAAGAATGGTGCGTTGCATATCAACGCGACAACTCCAACTAAAGATAGAAATATCTTAAAGATGAAGCGAGAACATAAAGCGGCTAGAACATTAGGCATCATCATGGGCGCTTTCATTCTCTGCTGGTTGCCGTTCTTCCTGTTTTATTTGTCCACGTCCTTGTGCGATTCGTGTACATACCCCGAAGAAGTGACGGTGATCATGTTTTGGACTGGTTACTTCAATTCAGCGCTGAATCCGATCATCTACGCTTACTTCAACAGAGACTTTCGTAATGCGTTCAAAAATACGTTAGCTTGCGCCTTCTGCAGCTTCTGTCGTCGCAATGCGTCAGATTTGGACGCAATGGAACGGTTAGACAGACGAGGCTCAGCTCAACTGAGGGTCCCTGTTCCTTCGAGAAGAGCATCCGATCTCGCGTCCCTTTGAATATCGCCAAACTGTGAAGTGACAGCCGTTTGACAGGCCTACTGTCTCAACGAAGTAGTTTAAGTGATATAGTTAAAAGTGATTTAAACGAACAAATTTTAAGTGTACATAAAATATTTAAACGATTGAATGGTGTAGTAGATGAATTTTGACTTTTCGATGTGACTGTAGACAGAGTCACATATATAGAACTTTAATTGTGAAAGTTTTAACTTGTAAATATATTTTTTATTTTCGTAGAAACAGGCCTGTGGTAAAGAGAGGCATTATTTAACTTAATTAGATAGTATTAGGAATATCTTAATAGATTGAGTCAAATGAATTAAAATAGATAAATGTGTGGACAGCTGTATATAGACGAAATAGTAATTCTGATCACGCAATAAATTGAATGTCAGTGTGTAAAATTATTCTAATGAAAATATGTATTCAGTAGATAATGATAATAGTGAAGAAAATAAATATTTGAAAGGCAAACGGCCCTGTAGGTATCCATTACTTTTTCGAGATTAATGTGGTAAAGTATTTACCAAATGAAGGTCGGAATTAAGGCCTAAAACTTTCAAGTGTTGAATTTTATTAGAGGCCAAAGCTATTATGTACATATTAGATGAGGTATAAACTAAAATTAATTAATATTTGGATTATCAACTATTTGATTAGTTTAGGTAAATCTAATTATTGAATAAATGTAATCCAATGATAATAACATCAGAATCAAAGCAGATATAAATGTAGCCAACGGATTCTAGAATAACTCTCTAGCAATAAATAGCTCAAATTTCGAAATAAAATTTCGAATACTTCGTATAGATGTATGATTCATTAAATATGTTTCAATAGCAGTAATGAATCGCTAAAATATAATTCAAATTTATTTTCTGATTGTTGAAACTTTACTTTTATATGACATTCAAATATACTTTTCATAACTATGTATTTTCGCTGTAAAAAAACTTATCTATAATACCTCAATCTGTGAATAAAAGATATAAACAAAGATATAAATCTATAAAAATAAATTGATTTTATAGTATAAAATATTGGTATTAGCAGTCTTAGACTCTTTCTGACAAAATTAATCACAATGTTGATTAAATACTAGATTTATGAAAATAAATGCATTTTATCTCAAAATTAATCTAAATATTTTACGGCTAAAGACATATTTATCGTGTGAATTATTTTAAATAGCTTGAGAATACTTACATTGCAGTTATAACTATAATGTAGGTATTGTTAAGAAAATATTTCTTTTGGATGTAATAATTTTTATTTTAACATATTTGCTATTAAGTTATATAATTTATATCAGAAATGAATTAAAATGGTTTATATCATAGTAGACATCAAAGAGCAAGCTATTTAAAACATTGATTTGAATGTCAGTTTCATCACAAAACTAGAGAGTATATGAGTATAATTAATTTGATAAAATTTATATAAGCTAAGCCAATGTAAATAAATATAGCCTAGATAATGAAAAAACGAACGTCGTAGGTAGCATAGAATAAATTATAGTTATAGAATAGGTGTAACGATTTCGTTTAAACATTAATAGGGAGATACGATTAAAATATGGGGACAAATAACGCTTCAATAGAAAAAAATGAAATTTAAATTATAATCGATGTGCTATATAATATAACAGACCCTTTAGATTTCGGTGTGTCAGTGTTGTGTAACTCCGTAACGGTGTTTATAGATATATCTAACCTTTACTAATTCGATAAAAGAATTGCTTACAGATATTATTGTCGTTGTAAGTCTTTGAGCGATGTATTGTGTTCGGAAATTCTATTTGCTGCTCATAAAAGCCGATGTGGTTTTATACAAGATTGTCTTTAAGACATTGGATGTCAATAGAAATTTTATCTATCTTCAGAATTTTGAAATTCATGCAATTCAAAATTCAAATAGTGATATTATCATTTGCAACCTCAACCCGTGACGGTACTACGTCACTTTTGCTTTATTGAGGGGCTCGTCTCTTCCCATATCAGTTTGATATTTTTTTTTGGGTGTGTCAACATGAAATTTATTAATATCCATTATCATTTTGAATAAATTGATTTTGAAAGTAAGCTGCATTTAAAACTGAACTCAAATCAAAATTAAATGCATCATTCATAGAACCAGATGGAACTTATAGTTAATTGTTTTGAGAATAGGACTTGCAAATGTAGTTCAATCAATTCGAAACACTTAATACAGTTACAAAAGACATAAAAAATAATTTCAATAATAAACTATAGTAAACACCGTATTTCAATTCTCACAAACAAAAGCAAAGTAATCATCAGAAGCTAAACATAAAAAATATTTTCATTAGTCAGTTGAAATGGAGCTTTTTTATTTTGATTAAGTAAAATCATCCGTAATATTCAATTGCATGTAAGGTGAAACCATTCAAATAGTTTTTTATTATTAATAGTTATATTTTTTTAATCTATTTTCAATAAGCGCGGTATTAGGTATTAGTTACAATAATGGTATACGAGTAGACTTTGCTTTCTGATTAAACATCTGAATGATAAATTTAATCGTTCTGGAATTTTTTATCACGTTGAAGTTATCAAGATGGCAAGTGGTTACTGCCGCCCATCTGTAAGCAACTTCATAAGGGTTCTATCTAAAGTCGATCACAGATGCGTTGCTATTTCTGAGGACTGAGATGGTCGCTTCATATATAAGTGAGCCGGCAAACACACCCTTCCAACGAAACGCAAGAACTCCATTTTGTCATATAAATTTGCCTATACAAGGTCATTGCTAGATATGGTGAGAATTTACTGTGGATTACTTATCATTTATTTTATAAATAGACACACTTTTAAACCTCGTTAAATTTGTTCGTTAAATTTAACATAACTTCAAGACATGTTAGATTCTACGTCTGCAATAACTTTAACGAAATAGTTCGTGTAAAAGATAAAATAGCAAATAGCAAAACTTTATAATAGATAGAGGGTATCTGACAAACGAAACAAGAACTAACAACCTAAAGAACTGTAACAAGATACATTTATCTTCAGTGCATTTTCAAATAATGTTAACAAAAAGTCTACATTAAAATCTTTACGTCTCACTTCAAGAGAGAGTCATGTTCAAGCTATAGAATATTATAATTAATGCTTGATTTTTAATATTATAGTTGTAATTTCATATATTTATATAATTTTAAAAAGTAAAAATATGCAACTGAAACTAGTATGATATTTAAAATATTCAGGTGATATAAAAACGAATAATAAATATTTGATGATAATAATTATAATTGAATATATTTATATAATTTCAAAAAGTAAAGTTATGCAACTGAAACTATAAGTCGACCAAGCTAACTAGACGAATGTCAAACGTGACGTCACACGCAAGCTCGCGAGTACTGATGACAAAAAA
>DWLI01001369.1:0-15895 GCA_018249915.1 Cecropterus dorantes dorantes | reverse complement strand
CCCAGTATATGAGTATAGTTCAAAAAGTACTACTAAACAGTAGTAGCACTGTATACAAATAGCTCAAATATAGTAGGACTGCGTATTAGTTGTCATTTTTGTTATATATTATAAAAATAGCAAAGGTGTATGCATTGTACATCATGGTAGAAGGTCACTGCCATTCAAAAAACATCGATAAGAGTCCTACCTGAGGTCATCCACAGAAGCGTTGCTACCCCTGATAACTAAGCTAAAATGACTCAGATAAGTACGTACGTACGTAGAAGGAGTTCTATACACCTTCCAAACTAAAACGATTTTAACACTGCTATTTAAAGGCAAAAATCAGTGTGGTACATTGTGAGTTGAAATAACTTAAAATTAAGTATATGTATTTTTTGTAACAGCAAATTGAATGTAGCACAACGGTATAGTTTAAGAAATAAAATAATACCTATTCCTATATTTAATAACGTTTACAAGACTATTCGAATAACTGTTTTTATTTAAGTTGATTAAATAAAAACAGATATTTGAATAGTCTTGGAAGGACAGGGCTTATTTTAAGTGAAAAACACCCCTGGAAAATATCTTCCCATCTGTGAATATATTTTATTTATATTGACACACTAATGCTTAATAATAAATAATTATTTGTAACGATTGATTTTTATTATTAATTTAACAAAGGTTTTAACATAAATTATCCAACAATGTATTATATTTTTATTTTAATATTAAATTTTGCTAAATATACAAAACATTAAATATTTACGCCCGAGAATAAACTCTCCTTGATCTATGACTTGTGAAATTTATCGTTCTCATTATATATTTCTAGGAAACGTAACGACGCTAATATTTTAGCTAGATTTCAGCCGTGAATATTCTTAACGCCTTATGCCCACCTGTTCCTTAAGAAATTACTAGAATTATCCCAGCAATCAATACGTAAAATCTTGAGAAATTTTCTTACACATTTACATAAAAAATAAGATTATTTAATAACATCAAGGAAAAATTAGGGTGGATATTTTTTTAATAAAATAATGCTTGAAGAATGACTAGAGGTTTTAATCAAAATATATAGAGTTGAAGTACTTGTTTTTGCTTTGATATTAAGGGCTTTTGTCAAAAGGAAATGTAGTGTTAAGCCTACGCCGTCTGTTTGCCCTTCGCTAGTCTGTCCAAGTTTTATTTTATTTGGAAAAGTTACAGCCAGTACATAGTTTAGTAGGTAAAGTAATAGTATAGTAAAGTTTCCACGCATAAAGTAAATTATAATTCTATGTGGAAACAAGTCGGAAGACAAGTACAATATTAAACAGTGAGTTAGATAAAAAAACAACAGCAATTTATACAAAACATCATGAATTAACATGACGAAAGAAATTATTACCTACCTTAGATTTAAGTTGAGATTCGTTGGAGTGAAATAGGTCTAATTCATTTTTAAATCACTGTATCTTCTAGCCCTTAATAGAGCAGAGTACTACTTTATTAATTGCTAGCTTCAACTAACTGTAACCTTACTGTACTTACTGTAGATAATATTTCAAATGTTATAAATAGAATTCTAATAAATAATTAGTAATAGTAGCAAACAAGCACACAGTCCACCTAATGGTACCTGAAATCGACAAACACGTTGCTACCGCTAAGGTCTGAGTTAGAATCCCTTGTGTAAGTCAAATTTAGTTTAAGAGTCGCACTTGACCCATTTTTATAACATTTCTATTAGCTTTTCATTAATTTATATTCATAATCGTAGATTTATTGTACCAGCAATTTCTAACTCAAATAACCCTTTTGCTAGCAAACAATATATTAAAATTGCATTCAGCGAAGCTAGTTCATTCTTATATGTTGGCTACGTAATATTTCTGAACGACTCGGATTTGTAAAGGTTATTATGAAATAATATATCACACAATGCTTTGGACTTATACTCGTATAAGCAGAACATATTAAATGTGCCCTTGTTGGCTCTACATTATGCTTTAGAGAGAGCTTAGATAACTATTCTCTCTTTTAGTCATTTCTGCCGCCAAGCATGCGCTATTGTATTCAGATTTTAGCTTTTAAAGTTTGCATTTGTTAAAACGTATAATTTACAGTACACGTTATGCTGTTAATGTACTTTCATTTAGTTTAGTATATAGTTTACAGAATAAAAAAGGGTATATACGTAATTAAATAAATGCTCTTTTTTCTTAAACGCCATGTTATATTAATCGATATAGAAAATAACATATAAGATAAAGTTAAAAAGTTATCATTAAAAAGTTAAATGTAATTAAACTGTACAGAATTGAAAATATATTTTTAAATATTTAAATAATGACTGAATTTTTTTATCACATTTTTTATGTTATTAAGTAATAAAAATAGTTTACTAAGCAATAAAATAGATATTAACAGCATACAACAATGCCGTTAATAACTATTTTTGTTGCTTAGTAAAATAAATGGCTCATTGTAGCTTTGAGTTTCTGATTAAAGTTTTTATAGGTAGAAATATAGTGACGCAGAAAACCGGGAATTGTATTCCGAAGTGGGTGTCGCAATTCCGGGCAGATTGGTATTTGGTTGTGAATATTTTAACATCCCACGTGAGGTGCACTCTCTCAATCTATTTGATGGGATGGACAAGGCTAGAACGATTAATCGTTAATGGAGATACAAAAAGTTCTAGTGTAATGAATAAAAAGAATCTCGAGTCGAGTCGAGAAAATAAATGTTTGTCACACGTCTAAGTACACTTTTAAATCAATATCAAAAAATATTGAAACGTGGTTAAACATAACATAATTGTAGGTAAAAATCGATTACTTACTATTAGATAATTCAATATGTTGATACTGACTGAGGTAGCAAACAAGCACAGTATGTAATGGAAAGTGGTTACTACCGCCCATTAACGTCTCTGTAAAGTACTTCGTATAGACCAGGGCTATGTCTAAAGAAAGTCACAGATGCGTAGAAGCAACGCACCAATCATCGGTTTGATCACATTGGTCGCCTGATATAAAATTGAAACGACAATCACACTCTTCCAGCAAAACGTAAGAACTGCTTAACTCTGCTTAACTCAAATACTTGTTGCGGTATGCCTTACTAATCATACATATTTTACCATCGTGCAAACAACACGATAAATAATGTGTTTGTGTTTTCTAGTAGGCGGGCTTGATGCATATTTTTTATTGGATTATCGGAAAAAGTTTTGGTAACAGAGTGAACTAGAAAGACTATGATAGATCCCTTTTGAACATTGAAAGCGATTAAATATAACGTGGATTGCACACGAGGTGGTCAAACGCTTTGAAAATAGCCACAATATTTTTATTTCTATTGTGTCCTTACAGCTGCCAGCGCTTAGAATAAAAATTTTGAAAAGTCGCAGAGAATCCACCTAGAGGGAAATAGCCAGCGGCGATTTATTCCGTTTCAGAATGACAAAGGTGTGCATCTGGTGAAAAATGAATGGTTAAAAAATATCTTGAATTCACTCGCTATGTACGTAATAAATTTTATTCAGAATTACTTTACTAAGTTTTACTTGCATCTGCAATTACATCATACATTATTGTTTATTCTGTTTTACACGTATATATGTTGATTTAACTATAATAATAATTATGATTGAAATATATTTTGTTAATAGTTTATACATTATTGTTGATTGAAATTTTTCTGTCTTTAAAAAATTAATTGCTCATACATACATAACTTCGGAAAATCAGAGATTTAAGCCTGTAATTCGAACCACATGAAGATTAAAGGACTTTATTCATGATATATGCGGAATTTTAGATTTTAAACACATTTGAAGATATTTTTTAGCAAACGAGCATGCGGCCCACCTGATGGTAAGTGGCTGCTACCGCCCATGGACATCTGCAATCAACCTCAGGTAAGATCAAAGTCTCACCCAAGGTTATCCACAAATGCGTTGCTACCTCTGAGAACTAAGATGGAATGCCTCGGAAAGAACCCTTCAGACCAGATCCAGACAGATCACAGATGCGCTGCCACTTCTGAGGACTGAGATGGTCGCCTCATATATAAGTCAGCCTCCAACCCCACCGTTCTAACGAAACTCAAGAACTGCTTCACGATAGCAATAGTGTGGCGGTGGTACCTTCTCGATTAAACTACATTGGTTCTACTACCTCGTAAATAGCATCGTAATGTATCGTAATGGTACTTTACTCAGAAAATGATGTATATTATTGTCCAATTAGCGTTTGCCTATAATATCAAACCATACAAGCATTTGCTAACGAAATGGTCCTTCAGAATATAACAGCTCGTAAGAGCACAATCCTGTCTGAAGCGTTGTAAACGGAAGCTGATTTTCAGTATAAATCACGAGCGAGGTTCTCAAAAACACGATGTATTGCTCCGTAGCAAGGCGGAATATGCATTGTAGGGGTATAATAATACCTCTCAGTGGCTACTTGCGGAACTTTATGTAAAATTGTAACAGAATAACATGTAATAATAATATTCGATAATTTAAGCTATAAAATTATCGATAGCTGAATGTTTGAAGACAGTGCTAGTAACCTCTTCTGTCGAGAGTCCGAGGTTCAAATTCCACGCATGCACCACTGATTTTTCGAAATGGTGTGCGTATTTAAAATATTTTTTTAGTGCCTTACGGTGAAAACATTATAATGAAACCTATCAGAGTGTTCTTTAAAAATATCTTAAAGGTGAGTGAAATCATCCAGTTCATACTTGGTTCGCATGGTAAACTATGACCAAAACTCTCATATTCTGAGAAGAGGGGTCTCTTCTACCCAGCAGTGGGACAATAATGGGTTGAAGACAAATATAAACGATAGGGATAATTGCGTGTACAATATACATTTATAAGTGCTGATTAGCCAAAATTGTTTTTTTTTGCTTACTTTTAATTATCAGAAGAGTCTATAAAATTGTGAATACATTTTTTTGCGTTTAAGTATGTTACGATACGTTGAATATTTTGAATCACTTCAGCTGCATCAAGTATCAGAAAAATTGAAAATAAAGTTGAAATATTCATAATGGTATTTCAATATAAGAATACATAAAATTCTCTATTTATCCTCTCTTGTTATAATAGTTTGAAAGTTGAAATATCTCTTGTATCTCACGTGCATTATTTTCTCGCCTTTTGTACAGATTGCTTTACAACTCTGCATTCCTTTAAAAGTTTAAAACGAGAAGAATTTTTCATTTCAGTTCAGCTATCCAATGCAACATTTTCAAAATAGTCGGCCACTTCAAATGCTCACTTACGCTTCTAACGAGAAATTAACTGGAGCAATGAGCTGGAGGCAAATAGAAAATGCTAATATTTCCTTTGTATTTCTTAACAGCGTATTTTTTGTAGCAAAAAATACAAGTGCACGGAAATTATCGTTTTTGTGGTAAATTTTTAAAGCCGCGTTTAACTAATAGTTAAAGGTTTACTGCAAAACACTGATTATATTAACACTTCAGAAGTTACACATTTTGACTTGTTAGAACAGAGCCCAAACTACTAAAGCTGGAACAGTAATATTAGGATTTTGAGTTCATTTTATCATATTAGAATCCATGAACAAAGTTTCTTTTGGATATTTCACTGTCAAAGAGTTAAAAGAGAGGTTTAATGTTTGTATGTATACGCGTACGACGTCTCTGGCAACGGCTAGTATTACAAAATTTTACAACTTTAATAAATTTTAAGATTTTATATTAAAATGTATTGACACTACCTTTGTTTGTAGCATGAAGCAATTTTAGCGATTCGGTGGAAAGGCGTGAATACTGACCGACTCACATATAAGGCGACCAAGTCTTTGGGAGAAGCAATGCATGTGTGTACAGCTTCTTTAAGTAGCCTTCCTCTATAGAATCACTGTGACAGGTAATAGGTGACAGTGGCAACTTACCATCACGTGTACTTTATACTCACTTGCCACTTCAATCTCATAAAAAATATAGAAAAAATATGGAACCTAACATAAATATGTTAATATCGATATGAAGATTTTCCAAAATAAGTCACAGAGTATAGAAATTTATAGTCTGTGTGGTTTAATGCATTTTCTGTGTTTTTTTCCTTTTTTATATATAATAATGTAGTAGCAAACCGAGCACCGTAGCACCTGATAGTAACTGGGCACTGTCGGCCATAAACATCAATAATTAACCACAGATAAGATCTTATCTTATCTTTTGATTACCCGCGTGACCGAGCGGTTACCATACCGGTCTGACACGCAATGGGTCCCGGGTTCGAGCTTAGATTTCTGTTCTGGGTCTGGGTGTTTGTGTATTCGTCGTTGTGTGCCCATGGCACCCACAACACAGGAGAAAATCCTAGTGTAGGAAGCGTTGTTATCTAAGATTCTTACCTGAGGTTGGCCATAGTTGCTTTGTTAATCCTAAGGACAACATTGAAACGCTTCAGATAAGTACGTCTTCCTTACCACACTCTCAAAACCAAAATGGTTGTGGCGGTGGGTCCTCTTGGGGCGGACCACAAAAAGAATTACCCCCCTTTTAAGGAGTAGTCTAAACTAATATTGTACTATTAAACTAATTTAAAAATACGCTGATAATAAAAAATACCAAACCTTACAGACTTTTTCACTGTAATACTAAAATAGTAACGGATATTTGAAGTCGCTGCTTGTTTTAAATATTCGCTATTAGAGTTCCGTAGTATATTTTGTATTCTGCAGTAAAATTATTTTGGGTTGGTTGAGCACTTGAACTCGTTATGTTTATATTTAGAAGCTACACAGATACACAAGTTTAATATAATTAATAACCGATATTGGATCAATAAATACACATTTTTATAGATATCGTACCAATGGTGATAGTAGTAATTACAGCTACCTACTTTCTTTTTTGTCTTTTAATTAAATACCAGAAAAAATATCACTTTCAAAAATATTCCAACAAAAAACCGAATTATTACCTTATTAACCTATTTACAGACGACAATTTTAAAAAGCAAATGTCGATTCTAATATTATATGTTATGTCACAATCTGACAAGCCGTTTGCTCATACGCTCGGAAAACCATACGCTAATTCTAACATCGTCGGATAAAAACTTAGCAGATTATGATTGGTATAAAATGTGGTCTAATCTTTTTAAAAATGACTGACCACAGGAAATCGTCATTACATAGGGATCTAAAATTATGATGTGAGACAATATACATTGTTAAACAATCCGAACGCACGTATAAAGAAACAAAACCTGATATAAGAGCAGTAAGTCACCTACAGAACCCTTTAAGCAATACGCCTTTAATTATATTTTATCTGACATCTGTTAAAGGCATTACACGAAAGCGCAAATAAAAGCTTGAACATTTTTCACTCATTTTCTAAGTACTCTATTAAATGCTGTAGTCCAAGAGTAGAGACCGAACAAAAAATAAGCTCCACTTTGCTCAATAAAAATTTTATTTCACAAATAAGTCCTGAGATAAATGCTGGAACATCAAAGCCATAATAAAAATAATGACTTAACCTTCTCCGCCGTTACTCGACATAAAACACTTTGATCACAGTTATTGCTTTTCTATATTATTATGTTCTCATTGGTGTTACATGCTTTATTATAAAGTCGGTTTTTGTCATTGTAACTCTATTGGAAATTTTACGCTGGTTACGCTTTTAATGCATAATATTGGATTCTTTGGATTATTTCGGAGTTTCGAGGTAGTAAACACAGATATGCGTGAATATCTGTGTTTGCTAGTAACAAAAGTAGACTTGTAACTTTGCAAAAAAAGGCTGCCTATCTTTTGAATTTATTTTTACGACATCCAAACGAGAGCTGTATACTCTAGCTAAAACAGCATTTTACGGAATATCTCATAATAATGTTAAAATAAATTATACCTTAATACAAATAAATATAATTTTGTACATTTTATTTTACGCCTAAGGATTTCAAGTGTGAAGAGTTTCTTCGTCTGGATTGAAGTTATTTTTATGACACAGAACATCTGGTATACATTTTATCTGATGTTAAGTGTTCTGAACCTAATGGCCTACCATAACCAACTTCAAATATATTTAAGTCCCGTCTGGAGGCGATTTAGTTGCTACTTCTCTGGATACCTCCTAGTTCAGTCTGGCTTTTAAACTACATAGTTACACGAAAAATAAAAATATAATTGCAATAAGGATGCACTTGTCAAATAAAAAAAAAACATATGTTATAGAATATTTATTATATATATATTTATTATTTCATTTATTTACATATATCTAATTCTGGAACTTCTAGGGATTAGCATATTTCAACAAATAAAATCGATTTTCTTCACATTAATAAATTTAATATACAAGTATACAAATGTTTAACAAAACATAATTTAAACCTATCATGAGATACTAAATTATCAGCTAAGGCTTATCTTTCAAGTGATAATTCAGCCAAACGCTTAAATATTCATGTTCTATTATTCCAAAAAAGGTTTGTATAAAATGAAATAAAACTTTACAATTAAATCGTCCTTTCGGGCTACACAAAGAAAGGAACCGACACTTGAAAAATAAACCCAAGCAAAATTATCTCCAAATTGAAGTGGAATTTCACATCGAGATACAAAAGTACTCTCTATGGACGTTGTTCTTATTGTTAACTCTATGGAGTGAGTTTCCCTTTTCCCGGGAGTACCGAAAGCCGCCGTTCGAGTGAAGAGACTTTTTCCAATTCAATCTACTTTGCATTGTGCCTGACACTCACATGAAGCATTACACCTAGACCCTGCACTTTGAGCAAGCACTTCTCTTTCCAATGGATTTTATTTACGCAAGAGAAAGCAAGCTTTAATACATATATCGCTGAAGACAATAAGGCGCCTCGCAACGAGATATAAAAGCTTTGAGTTTCTCTCCCGTTCCTTTTAGTAGGATTCCTTTGAAATGAATCGAATAATTTGTGGACTTTATGCTTATAGCTCGGTTTTTTATTTGCGAGCACTGTGTTAAAATTGTATAAATAATCATATTTAGTTCAAACGGCTGCGATTTCGTTCTTCAATATATAACACTCGACTCGCTTTGAAATATTTTTGGAA
Organism: Cecropterus dorantes dorantes; assembly: GCA_018249915.1. Lineage (NCBI taxonomy): Eukaryota > Metazoa > Arthropoda > Insecta > Lepidoptera > Hesperiidae > Cecropterus > Cecropterus dorantes. The sequence continues at coordinate 6,821 of DWLI01001369.1, read as the reverse complement.
TGCTTCACAAAACTTTATTGTTAAGAAATATATTAAATTAAATTATAGTAAGTGTAGATACTCACTACATAAAATTTATACAATTATTGAATGTGGTTTCAAAATTGTTACTCTTTACTGAATAAATAAAACATGCGTTAAATATAAGTATAACATTTAATATTCAATCCTTTACTGTTTCACTGCAGAGCCGTTTTCAGATGAGAGAGATTTAGCCCATAATCAACCACTCTGGTCCAATGCAAATCGACTTTACACCGTTATCCTCACGTTATTTTTCTATACCTTTTTAAGCTAGTGATAATTATTTTTCTATTAAGCACAATATCACACAAAATTAAAGGTGGGATCCGATCCTCGGACTGCCCAAATAGGAACCCTACTTTCAAACTACTTTTCAGCTTTTTCTTTTTCAATTTTGTTTACATTACACAATATTTTTTTTTTACTTTGATATTCGTCCTATGCCGCGGCCTGGTGTCGCCGCATGGCGTAAGGTTTGCGGGCCTGAGGAACCCCTCCTTGCTTGACATCATATAATTAGTAGTATTCCGAAGTTTGAAAATATCTAGTAGTGAATATAAGTCATCGAGAAAGTGAGAATTGCCATGGTCACTGCGTCCATACGTATCGGTAAATAAAGAACTATGCAGAAAGGCGGATCATCTCCAATATCTTGTTTGTCTCACCAATTTCTTGAACTCTACTATACTATATGTACATACAACTAGAGAAATGATATTCTAGTATTGGTTTAGTACTATTTGATGTTACCTTTGATACAAATTATTGCTCGATATGCAAGTAATACACAAAGTGGCAATATATTGCATTCGATATTGGACATGAATTGGTAAATTGTTCACAGTTTACATTTGTGTACTGAAGCGATAAGCAATATCTATGCTCTGGCCCTTTGAGCCTCTAAGACGCTATTAATTCTGTTTAACATAGATACACAGGTCGTATTATGGTAACGGTAATTGACGTTTGATTATATGACTGACCATTGGTTCCTACCGATATTTAAGATTTAATGTTCAATTCTCTGCGAAATAATAGTTTAAAAATTATTTAATTATGACCGTTCTGAGTCCTTTGCCTGTATTTTGATGAAGTCCATAGCAGTATTAATAAGGAATTAAAATACAGTTTGATTAATTATCTGCTATTCGTATAGAAATGTAGAAATATATCACGCCGAGTACTAAACCATTTTGTTACATTATAAAATAACATGGATATTATATCAACCTCAAAAAGTACCAATTTTACTTTTTAAAAAATTAGGTTTTTAGTACTAATTTTAATTTACAAAATATTAGAAGATTTTCGCTTCAAAGTAATGTATACACTGCATTATAAAATAACATGGATGATATGACATGAACCTCAAAAGTTTTACTTTTAAAAAAATTAGGTTTTTGTACTAATTTTAATTTTATAAACACTGGAAGATTCTCTATTAGAAAATGTATACACTACAGTCACAAACATTTAAAACCATCAAATCCTGATAAGATCAAATTCTTACCGGAGGTTGGCTACAGATACGTTGCTACACCTGATGACTAAGTTGGAACGCCTCAGATAAGTATTTCAACCTTATCACACTCTTCAAACAAGAACTCAACAACGCTTAATACTGTTGTTAGTAGGCAGCGATAGGTGTGGTTGTGGTGCCTCCAGTGACGAACCACAGAGAGTTTGCCTTCAAATCCAATAAAATTCGATTGCCGACTTAATATAACGTGCAACTTAAATCGATACTACAACAGTTTCCATGTTTTATTTATGTCAATACTCTTTTTATGTTACAAACTTACAAAGTATACTTACTTCCGAGTCTTTAAAAACGTAATTTGAATGCTCCCCTTTCCTAACTTAAATCGACTTCCGCGAAAAACTTTGTCTCTCACGTCGACCGTCGACCAAAAAGGACACCGGCGCTTATTTTACTGAATGTTTATGAATTTTTTGTTAGTCTACTTGGAGGAAACGTACTATAAGTGAGAAATGGGTATGCTATAAATTAGTAGGTACAAAAGAAGCCGAGAAAGTAAACGTGTGATATTTCCGTCACTAATAAAGAATGATTATTAATTTCAATATGCTTATGGGTTGAAAAAAAATATATCTACGTGCCGGGAATCGGAATTTGTATGCCTGAATCACATCAGATCCATTATAACTAACTAGTCAATCATCCTTTTCAAACGATATAAATGTTTTTCAATGCACAAAATTATATTTTCTTATGTTATTTTGTATGGTAATTCCATTAAAAATATATTTGAATTAATAATTTTGAGGTTAATAATATATAACACTAAATCTCTAACACTAACGTAATTTAAAAAGTTTTTCAAATTTTACGTTATTCCTTTCAATTTTCAATCTGTTTTGGTCTAACAAGCGTTTGTTTTTCTTATAAAAGTTAAAGGTAACGGAAGGAGACTAAGTTCCTTAATATGGACTATTAATTGACTAAGAAAAGAAAATAAAATGATCATCATTAAAAAAATATGACCTTAAAGAAAATTGTAAATTCTAAAATGTGTAAAAAGCACTAATCATTTTAAGTAATAAGTTTTATTTTTCATTTTAAATTTGTAATGATAAGTACTTTTCAAATAAAATCAAACTTCAAGCAAAATTGGTGACAGACCCTAGGCTTCAGTGGGTACGTATTATCAAAAAGATGTCATGCTATTTTACTAATTCAAATATATATCGATCAGCTTTGAAATGCCTTACTGGAAAGGGATTTACCTTTCCTGATAAGGGTTTTAGCCAATAGTCACCGCGCCTGGCATTCGTGTTGATGACCGTAATGGTATACGATAAAATGCTGTTGCTTATCTGTCCCAAGTTTTGTCCCAAAATAGCTTTTCTATAATATTCAAATAGCAAACAACCAAGTAATCCACCTAATGGTAAGTGACTCCTGCCGCCCATGGACATCTGTAATCAATTGTACATGTGTTACCAAACCCTTCAGACCAGAACACAGCAGCCCTAAACACTGCTGCTATTAGGCAGAAATAGATAGGGCGGTAGTGCTTCCGGAGTCGCACCACATGGGGTTCTACAGTCACGGGAATAAAACAAATGATGCTATTGAAAACTGACACCACCGGCACACCATTCCATACCAACGTGACACTGTTGTACACTAGTATAGTGTGACCTTAGTGTACGGGAAATTCATGCGTCTAACCGTTATATCGCTGCATGAATGTTTTGAAATCCATTAAATTAATCACAATAGGAAGCTATATAGACTGTGATTTTTTTCTAGGAATTTCCCATACAAAAATTGACTGCTCATCCTTTTACAGCCTCGCACGATCTAGTGTCATTCTGCTTCAATATGTAATATGAACTCACTGTTCCGATATATTTTACAGAATAGAATTAATACAATCGTATACTCTTCATCTAGTAAGGGCAAATATCGTACAATATTGTGTGAGCAACTGTGAAATAAAGAAGCCTCATAATACACGAAAATGTATAATAATTATAATTTGCAAAGGTCCGCAAGGTACGCATTTTTTAATTAAAAAGATTAAAGTATTCTAAATCACTAAATATTTAGATGGAAAAAAATTCAGACAATAGGATTATTCATTCATTTTAGTATAAATATGTATACGAATAATAATAAAAATTATGATATTATTTTTTTCTGTCTGTGAATTTAAAATGGCATAAAGCTGAAAATACTGAATTAAATTCGTAGTCCCTATCTACAGGTAACACTTAGTTTTTATTTTATAAAACAATGTACTTCAAAAAGTTATTAATTTTTTTAGACGTGGGTAAAACCGCGGAGCACAGCCAGTTGTACATAAAGCTATCAGCAGATTAAATTATTGCCCACAAAAGTTCTATCATATTAAAGTGCATCTAAAATATTCAGCGCTTTTCAATTAATTTCACGCACAAACGTTTATTGTTTGTTCGTTTATTGCCGCAAACGGTCAGTTGCCGTGTGCCGCTGCAATATGTGTACGGAACTCGTTATCTTGTCAATGCACACATAACGATGTTGTTTAGACAATAGCGCGCTAACCAAACAATTGACTAATAATTCCGCTCAGCAAACTGCCATACCAAATGGAAATTTCACGTAACACCGTAACCACGTTCTATTGGTTTCCTTAATGTAAATGTGGTGTTACGATGTGTGCACGTAAATTCTAAATTGCTTGTTTGTTTTGTGTTTAAACACGCTTTTATTTGGAATCGAATTAAACATTCGTACCTGCAATTAACTGAATGAACGGTTCAACTTGTTAAACAAATGTTTGTCGCTTAGTAGGTTTCGGAATAGATTTCCATTGTATTGGTTTTAGTTGTTCTATCTTTACTATTTAAGTTTCTGGGACCGATTTAGACTGTTTTTGAGTTTAATGTTATAATAAAGTCGATTTACTCAAAACATGGTTCGTTCGACGTTCTGTACGTCCGTCCGTCTTTATGTCATGTCACCAGGCTGTATCTCATACAACGTTATCGCTAGACAGTTGGAATTTTCACAGATGATGTATTTCTGTTGCCGCTATAACAACAAATACTGAAAATCTTATGACATAAATACTTAAGTGGGCTCCCAAAGAAGAATGTGATTGTTTATAAATAATGGTACGGAACCCTTCGTGCGTGACTCCGATTCGCACTTAGCCGGTTTTTTTATATCATGTTAACATATAAAGGCTTCATATTATTCAAGGCTGTGCAACAGTTTTCATGGAAGGGCATAATTCAGCATTTCATTTCGAGTATAATATGTGAACATCGTTATTGCATGACCGAGTGAAATTGCAGAAATGCTAAAATAAAAAAAATCAAGTAAATTTAAATTTAAGTAAGTAATTTAATTAGTATTATTAGTTACAACTATTATAATTTCTTCTCTTTTGGTGAAAGGAAATGGTTGGCGAATAACTTACAAATGCCGTGATCGTTTAGTCCTTAAGCGTGGCAGTGTATGTGTGACCGGCTTCTAATAGAACGCCTGTTCTACAATTATGAAGTTGATTATCGGCAGTAACCATTAACTTAACAGCATGCTCTTTTGCTACTTCAATCATTAAATAATATCTAAATGCATACAAAATTTATTGAATGACATCAAACTTTTAATAACATTTTTTGGCGTCAATTTGATAGGCAAACATGATTACCTTTTTTTACATAACATACGATTATAAATATAATATACACACACTAGAATATATTATTCAAGCACTTAATCTTAAATATTTCATCTACTGAATAAAAGTAGAAGACCATTAATAAAAACTGGCCTTTTTGTATGTTTTTCTATTCCTTTTCATTTGTCCTACGTTACTATAATAGGGACTGTACCTGCTGAACACCGATAACCCAAAAAAGGTCCTCGTTAAAATAGAAAACGTCTTACAATAAGACCTCCGTATATAATAATTACACATAATTTATCGGTTATCCAAGCAGGTCGGCCATTGCTTGGAGAATCACCAATTTTATAAGTTAGGTATCCCTGCAAATGTCACCGCAGTAACCATAACCTTTTAGTGGCAGTTTACTCCTCGTTGGAACAGTCCGTATTTTTAATAAAAAACGCAATATAGTTTTCCCGAGCTAGAAATGGAGAAGAGCGGAGCCTTGGAATTTCCAATTTTTAAAATTAAATTGCTTTAAACAATCGTACTTAACCGAGGGTTAAAGTTCAAAACTTTCAGACTAATTTATCACGTTTAGGAATGCTCGTCTTGTGATTTGTTTTAGTAAAGGTTTTTTATTATTGTAGTTATGAACTTATGGATTATAAATTATTAGTGATTTATTACATTCATCAAATGATTCTATTCATGGTGATAAATATTAGAGATATATAATTAAAAATTAATCTATTAATTTCAAGAGTATCAGAAACGTTACCCAAATAGAATAGAATAGAATTGCGAATACGTAACAATGAGACAGAATAATAATTTTTGTATGCATATAAATCCATACAAATAAACTTATTGAACCAACTGAAGTCTATTGTTACATGTCTGATTTCATGAATAGCGTAATTTTAATCAGATTGTTTCCATATTTTTGCCGAGAATTTTATGAAAAGTCCTGATTTAAGTCATATTCAGCACCCTTGATGGTAAGCTACTGGAAGGAGTGTAAAATAGAACATTAACTACCTCATATAGCAGTAAAAATAAATTAGATAAAAGCTCGCAATGAAACTTCACCCATTACTCCAAACGCGTAAAACATACAATTTCATGAGTTTGTCGCATTTAATTATTACATAATTAAATACCTGTTGAATGTCTAAACTCTTAATGTTTAGAAGACTGGTTTAACTTTCTGTCCTGGTGTCTTCCTGCACTGTTCAATTTCAAGAAAAAATACTTATACAAAACTTTTATAATTATTTATTACAACTTCTCCAAAATTTTGACAAATTATGTGTTCTTGTACCTATAGTACCGAAGTATAATACCAACTATATAAATTTATATCAGGTAATGGTTACTAATGGAAATTTTATATTGTAATTAATTATTGGAATGTGTTTTATTAAAAATATAATTAAAAAATGATTGTATTGAAAGATGGTAGAACTCTTTGGGGTTCGCCTCCGGAACCCCCACCGCCACATCTATTCCTGCTTAATAATAATGCGCTGTTGTGTTCTGGTGTGAAGAGTGTGGCAAGGGAGACATACTTTTCCGAGGCATTTAATATTAGTCCTCAGGGTTAGCAACGCATCCGTGGCTAACCTTAAGTGAGATTTTGATCTTATCTATCTATTAAATCTATCTATT
>DWLI01001368.1:0-15895 GCA_018249915.1 Cecropterus dorantes dorantes | reverse complement strand
TATCTAAAGTCGATAATAATATGTCCATGTGCGGTAGAGACCACTTACCATCGTGACTGATACTCGTTTACTACTTTTAAATGACAAAAAAATACGTGTATGTATGCGACAATATTCAGATGAGTAACCACAATTAAAATTAAAATACATAATTATCTAACCAATGATTGAACCTGGATTCATTTATGCCATATAAACCCGAAAATTAATTAGAGTGCCACACGTACATCCTTTACATTTTCTGATATCATGATTCAATCGCTTGTTTGACACTACCAAGTGACATTTTACAAACGATATTAACAATATTAATGGACTGCGTGAATAATTAAAAGGAGAGAAACATCTGGATGGAAACTAGTACGCAACAAGAGCCGAGACAAGACAGTTATCACGCCCAGTGTAATTTATGCGGTGCTACGTAGTCGTACAAAGCACGATCCCGCTTTCTCCGGTTATCATTTAGGGGTTAACGGTTTTTGCATGGAAAACTACTAGCTCGAATCGACTGCGGCGAATAAAACAATGTCACATTTTATCTATAAATAGCGGATCGTACGATGCAGCGGTGCGGACGCAGGTGGGCGGGCGGCTGCGCGAAAAATTGGCACACCCATATTAACGTTCGTCCAGTTTTGCGTCTAATGCAGCGAAAATTGAACGCCCCCAATAAAGCGCATCCTATTCCCACTTCATCACGTCTACATTCAGCAGATTATCGGTATCTTCATTCAATGGATTATTTGTCAAATATCAATAAGTGTAGATATAATGCGAAATATTGAAAGTATACAATGTGAAGACGCTAAAGTAAAAGAGTAGTAGGTAGTAATAGTCGGAAAATAAATTAATGATGGTTATTTTAATTTTACTATTCTATTAAGAGACCAACATTAGGCACTTAACATTAATTAGGTTCCATGAAACTCGTTAAAACAGTATGAATGATTTACGTAATACATATAAATGACAAGTTACGTAGGACGTATTATTTTCCAAAGTACAGCGTTTATCTTTCAAATTTAGTTTTGTCAGGCACGAACATTTTATATGGGAAAATCACCCTCTCACTCTAACTGCTCTCACCTGCTTTTCACTGCACATATCACAGTGAAACATACATTTGACATGCTGCGTTGTAATACGAAAACAACGATATACATTATGTATCATCGCAATACATAAACCGAACACTCTTATAAGACAAACAACTCACTGCGGATTAACATATATATTTTATATTACCTTTCCATGGGAGTTAGTGGCCAATTATTTAGTAGAAAAAACGGATGTCGAATTGTGGATTACACATAATATTCTTAAAACTAGAGCCATTTGTGAATATAGACAAAACAAATTACATTGTTGAAATAATTTATGCACGTGCATTTCATAACGAAACATAATACGTTTTTATTGCTTTTATGATTATTAGTCTGTCTAGCGAATCAATAAACTGTCAAAGCCGACGATATTATACTTAAGTATGTCTTGATTAATGGGGGTACGATTCAGAGGTTCCATGACATCGCTAGCAATGTCGTGCCTAACGAGTTGAAATACGTGTTAATTTTTTTAACATCAGGCTTAATAAGACATGGTTCGTATTATTCCAAATGTGATATAAATAAACCTACTGATTATAAAAAGGACGGTAAACGCTAAACGGAACCTAAAAATGACTCTGTGTACGCTTATTACAGAAAAATGCCTGCCATTTTGTAAAGGAAGCTCGTTGTCGGCTACACAATACGCTTTTGTAGTTTTTCTGATCACGTCTTTTCATGTCTTGCATCATATAAATATATTTGTTCCAACTAATTTGTGTGTATGACGGAAGTAGCAAAAGCATGTAGATTGCATGATGATACGTGGCAATTTGCCGGCCATGGACATCTGTAACCAACAGCAGGAAAGAATAGAAACCTACCAGAGGTTGGTTACCGACTACCCCTGAGGACTAAATTGCATAAATATATCTACATTACCACTTCCACCAAACCAGAACACAGTGCTTAATATTACTGTGACTGTCTTTTCAAACAACTTGATATTGCAATAGATTGGTTTAATAAAAAATTGACACAAGGCAAGATTCAGTCTGTTGCAAAATAAAATAAAAAAAATACTGTACTAGGGCGAGAATATAAATTGAAATATGTAAGGAGGTTTTATTTGTATACCCAGCGAGTAATGAACGATAGCATTATGCAAATATAAGATTGCAAAGCATTTTCTTGTCAGCTATCATAACAAAAAAATAGACTACATTAAAATTAAGACAAGATACGTATTACCTAGGTAATTGCAAAAAAAATGTGTTAAGTCAACAAGAACCTATCTGATAACATTCCTATGTTATCAGATAGGTTCTAAGATTATCAGATTTTAATATATCAGATAATAATATTATTAATGACAAGGTTTTTTTGTATTTTTATATGCATATAATTAAACCTAAGGATAAAGCACACGGGCTACCTGATGAAAAGTAATCACCGTCGCATATAGACATTTGCAAGTGAAGTGAAGTGATAGCGCCGGATTATGAACAATGTGATACATAAAGCAAAAAGCGACGAAACAGACAGACGGCAAAGAGCTACTTTGTTTTATACTAAATAATAATAATGATTGAGAATATTATTTGATTTTCCTTTTATCTCCAGTTTGATTTCAAAGTTTTGACAAATAAGTCTTAGACATTTGAAAAATAAAACCGCTACACAAAAGCACGTACTATTTGTGTTTCGCGTTAAGAGCTGTATTGTCGTGGTTTATTTAGCATGTGCATTGCAAAGTCAACATCAGCCTGGAGTGGTTTATCCTGACTTACACTCCATGTTGCTGTATTCACAGCGATTCGCAAACAACGTTGACTTTGTAGTTAAGTAAATATTAGTCGAATAAAGATCATTTCAACTAAGAAACAACGTCTCCACTAAGCCATTAAAATAATTTCGAACGATTGCCGAATCGGCACTATTGAAATATTTGAAAGATATATTATTGAATACTATTATAAGTCAGCCTACGACGTTTCTAGATCTTTCTCCGGCAAAATCATAACTGTGGTCTGGTAGTGTTTGCGACACTACCAACTCATTGGTATTTCTATCCAGCTAGATAGATAGACTTAACTTAAATGTTTAGAGTCGAGAAGAATATTTAAGACGTTAAATATTTTTCTATGAGATACATAAAGTCTGAATTGCATGGCCACTACACGTAGGAACCCCATATTTTCTTATTTTGTAAAGAAACTTGATTAGTGATAAATTAAGAAGTAGGGTTAATAATTCAGATTATTAGACGAATACTATTGGGTTTTATGATAATATTATATTTAATATATCAGTTAGCATATGTGATGAAACTTTTTACAACACCAAACTTTTTACGAACAAAATTTTACAAGACTCAACTCCATAATCTTTAATTTAACTTTAATTTAACCTTAAAGTCAGTCCTTTTTGTTTTAGGGCTCGCATCGAGACGTAAGCATAAGCTCGTCTAAATCTTCTAAACCGTTTAAGCTAAAATGTACTTTCCAGTAAACATGTCAACGACTCCTAAGACAATCGTCTAAGAAAGGACAGTCTTAAAGTTCAAAGACACCGACTTAGTCTTTAGTCTTACGACTTACATATGGCTAAAAACACTAGTCGAGTCGTGAGGTAAATAAATTGAGTTTTTTCAATAGGTCTTAAAATACTGAGAGTCTTTCTTTACACATTTGTAAGAGGAAAATGTCAGTAATTTTCTTTGGTCTATAATACTATTTCTACTACGTGTAAATGTAGTACGGGTTAAAGGCCACAGATCGACATTGCTTCGATAACGCTGTTTACTTCTGTTCTGCTGACTTCGTAAATACGGAAACATTTAACCTGCATAAATTAATTAAGTATAAAATTGATGCAATGGTCATACATATATAATTAGTGTATCACTTTCAATCCGTCTAAGAAATCTAGCGGTCAATGTTCAAAATCAATTAATTAGTCAATAATTGATGTAAACAAGTGATTAGTTTAATGCCATGCTCTTCATGATTCATATAATCTATATTATTACCGCTCGAGGATCACACGTGGATTCACCTCGATCTACCTAACCACTTTCTAATATTGACACAGGACCTCAACATATTTTGGGAATAAAACTCCCTTTATTCCCGATAAATCTTTAACCTTTACTTTTTTACTTTATCAATTTCTAAGATTAATTTGATTAAACACGTGTCTGTCTACATCCAAAAAATTATTAAAAGTTTGTTTTGGTATAGCGTATATTATAGTAATTTAGTTAATTCAATTTTGAAACCATAAATGATTCTAATGCCATAAAAACAATAACTGTAACAACAGGGACTGAAAAATAGATGCAAACACCTATTAAATTGGTTCCTGATTTACATAGGGTTAATAATTCCCAGTTAAACTTCTTACAGTAAGCTTGTATAGACTAAAAGTTGTGACGCTCTTGAGAAAAATAAAAAACATCAAATGACAAATCCCATCAAGCAGCTAGGCTTCTGATCCTACTAAAGTAGTAAACGTATGTATGCTCCAAAAATATAGGGGCAAACGTATATATGATCCAAAATCAACCACGTAAAAGATATGAGACTGGAGAGGTTCCACCACTACATATATTGTTGTCACCGCCAAAGGTTGTCTGGAAGAAATCGCTGCTTAGCGATAAGACCGCCTTTTGTATTTTTAAATTGTAAGCTTTCATTGTATTGTTTTCTTTATATGGGTACAATAAAGTATATTATTATTATTATTATATATTTCTAGCGTGTGGATGCCGGCTTTACGAATCATACTAGTTCAGAAGTGGCAACGAATCTGTAGTTTCAGATAGAGCCATCTCTATATAAAATTCGCCATTTACCGCCATTACCGCCATTTACCATCAGATGGACTGCACGTTCGTTTGCTACGTTTTATCTTACGTAAGTATCATTATTATCATTAAAATTATTAAAACAAAAAACCCGATTGCTTAAACACAATTAAGTGCATTTCATTTTTTATAAATTATCGTTAAAATAATAACGCAAAAGTATTATAATAAATTTAATATATTTATTTTTGTAATGGTATATTTACTAACTTTCATTTGATACCCATATTGTCATTGTAATATAAAAGCCGTTACTTCCCTCCCTCCCCTTTTTTCCCTACTTACAGTCGCCATTTTTTTAAATTATATAGTCTGTGTCACTCTACAAACTGAGACGATTCTAATCATATGTCATATGTCACAATCCGTCAAGGCGTGTGCCGTAGCGCGTGCCAAAAAATTGACATACAATTGACGTACTTACAAACATTTGTACATACATACGCTTGAAAACATTACTCTCCTTCTGACACAGTCTGCTAAATAAAGTAGATGCTCGACATATCTGTTTTTATCGTCATAAAATTTACATCTGCAACTCTACCACAATGCCAAAATGGGTTGGTAGTTAATGATTAATACCATTATTATTACAACATGGTACACACCTTTCAGATAAATTCAGCGTACTGACACGTGTCTATTACTTCTAAATCTATTTATAAATCCATTCAAATACAAGATGGTATTCTTACGTCCGAAGCCGTCGGTAGGCCCTCATAACGAAATCGAGACGTGCGGTCAACCACACAGCCTCTGTGATTCCACGCAACTAAAGACAACACTTGATACTTGATAGCCCAGATTCTGCTATTGATAACTAATTGGTGACGAATGTCTTTGACTTTTCAAACCAAAAATAATCGTTTCTACCTTTAAAACAAATTTGACGACCTGCGTGGTATACCGGTCACCATACCGGTCTGACGCGCAGTGGGTTCGATCTCGGTCAGACCGACATCTGAACGATGAATTTAAATTTCTGTTCTGGGTCTAATGTTTGTGTATTTATTTTTTATTTTTAATAACTTTACCAGTAACAACATTTTCTGATAATATATGTTACATCTTTTCTTATACTTATTAAAACTTAAGTAGCTACCTACTTTAAACTAGTGTTTCAAAGTCTACCACTCGAGAGATTATAAATTCAAACACACATCTCCTAAGTTTTCAAAGTTATATGCCTGTTAGAAATTCATAATTACATACGTTAACAACAAAGGCGAACATCGTGAGGAATCCTACACATATTAGAGATTAAAAAGGGGGAAAAAACATTCCGAGCAGTGAAATAGTGGGCTGACTATATACGTATGCACATACTTAAGCTTCATATTGTCTGACATATAAGTGCTAAAACCAGTCAAAAAAGAGAAAATACATATCGAATAACGATTTAATGCGAATCAATCTGCAAATAAAGCGAATGTCAGAAACTCTCATAATATTTGATATTGAATCATGTAATCCATTAAGGAGACAACACAGGATAAGTAAACATTTGCACAACTCCGTGGCTGAAATCAAGCTACTTTTTTATAAAGTTGGACCCGTTTTTGTTATTTACTACTTTTCTTTAGAGGTTTCAGTAAAATAACATAAAATTACTAACAAAGTGGTAGAATAAATATGATTCGACCAAGAACCATCGCCACATTTATTTCCAGCGTGAATCCTCGACTATCAACGTAACATTGATTAACTTCAGATAGAACGCCGCCTATATATGAAGTTGCTTGCAGATGTAAATGGACAGTAGTGACCACTCTGCTGTGCAATGTATGGGTACAAAAACAATGGTTGTTTTGAAGAAACAACATAAACTCGTACTAAGAGTACTGTATTCATATTTTTAAAACTTTATCGATTAAACCTACGACAGATATTTTAATTGAATATTTAATTTTATCAGACAGCTTTAAATTTAGCATTTATTAGCCTTCCAAGTTTACATCAAACTCGCATTCATATATCTAAATACTAATCACTCTACCACAAAGTTTTGTCAGAACATGTAGCTTTATTATTTGGTATTCATATACATCTTTATTACGTGGAGGTCTTTGTTGGAAACTTAAAAATATGCTTATCACTCATGGCATTGTGTACGCCAAAATATTTGCCGTGGTACATTTATTTCGCCTTGCAACTCATTTAACGTCCTATATAAGTACATAAAGAAAACTCCTATACCAAATTAAATTCATATCCCAGGTCTTCTGACAAGACCTCTGCTGCCATGATAAGACACAATTCCTTTACATACATGTTGAATTATTTTTTCATATATATTCATAAAACTAAACACTTCATAAACTATATCTTTTTGTTGTTTATATATCTTATGTATCATAAAACATGTATTAGTTCTTCTCCGTCAATCGTCTCTCAAGCATGTGCTATACTATACATATAATATGGTACAATAAATGAAAAATTATCACAAATATAACATTCAAACTGAATTTAATGTAATCGATGATGAACTGGAATATTCCACTCGTTAAACCAAATAAATCATCATTAAATTATCACAAGTCAATATCCTACACACACAATTGTAATAATACGTAATATTTAACGTTACCGATTCAAAGTAACGTACCTATAATACGTACATCATAAATTAAATACTAGGGTTATCCTGGCCAAAATACGAAAAAAAATATGATTACTTGATTAGAAATTTATATACAACAACTGTATGTCTGTCTGATCGTCTTTTATACATTAATATTATCATACATCCGAAGCCATGAAACTTTAGGAAGTTATTGAGTAAAATCTCGCCAAGGTTTCTGGCACAGTAAATCTATCCAAAATATGTTGAGAGCGTTTATGCACAATTTTTTTAATCGAATTCAAACAATATGTATACAAATAGATGGATTTTATTAAGTGAATTAAATTGAAACATGGAGCCCATAGGTGGCACGGCATTTATGTCGAAATTGTCAAAATTACAAACAAGACAATACTCAACAAAATATTGATATTTATTTTTCCACATAGAGATTAATTCAAAGATTTATCCAAAGTTGATGACGCTCTATGTTTTTCACGAAATAACTACTAAAGTTATCTGACCGTCAAATTTATCCGGACGTTTTTTTGGCAATTGTGTAGTTCCTGTTGGCCCTTGGCCTTGACAGCTTCACCGGGTTTAAGATCAAGCCGCGACAAGAAAACTGGGCCGGAAGGGAGGATGGCTTTGTCCCCGTTGCCGGGTTCCTCGACCTTCTGCCTTCACTATAGGGAGGGACGGTTGCGGACCCAGCTTATGCCGGAGTCCTGGCCTTCCGCCTCTAGTTTATAAAGGGATTGCGGCTGACCCAAGGGCACCTCCTGTGAGGTACGAACCTCGGCTTAGGTCAGTTACGCTAATGTGGGGCACTGGTGATGCTCGACCGATCACGCGGGGATACCTTGTGATGGGCGTAATGAGCGAGTTCTCAGACTCTTATTATCTGTTGTTGAGTGTGTGAGGGGCGGGGAGGAGCTTCCCCTTGCCGAAGGGCGATATCTGATGTAGTTTTTATCCGGACATTGTACAATCTCACATTTCCTCTGGCATAGGGCTATAGTGGCGCCTCTGCTGGCAAAAAACAAAACCTTTTTTCTTTGCCAAAAAGTCACTCCACCTACGGATTTAAGGCGTTTGTAAAAATAGAACTTTTCTTTATACAGTGGTAGGAAATGAGCCAAAAGTTTTAATAAGCGTTTAGCGTAATCACTATTGATGTCAACTTTTGTTACATTGTATAATAAAATTTCATTAAAAGTCGTGATTACCGACGACAAACATATTCATAATTCTGACAAGGTTAATCGGCAAAGAATTTATTTTTAATTTATCTTCATTAAACGCACACATAATTAACATATACGCACATAAATACTCAGTACAATATGTGATTACTAGAGCGTGATCATTAATAAAATAGCAAAACGTTGTAAGCCGTGTATAGGAGCATATACTCTTGTAAGAAATCAGGCGACATACATACTTGGCAAATCTCTCCCCTTCTTTCTGCCAAGATACGTTTTACAACATTTATATCAATAAGCCACGCCTTCACCTAAAACGTCACATGTTTTATTATGCAACAGATATTATAATTAGTCAGACAATATTTTAAACCTAAAGGTTACGCCTTTCTTGCAGTGTGTATTTAAATATGACCTAGACAATAATCGCGAGTGTCTAGTAAGTGCTCTCATGTTCTCACAATAAACAATTCATCTCTATGAATTGATGTTTATTAATAATATCATTACAGAATACCGGTGTAGTAGAAGTATGACAATATTGTGTGTACGATTTTCAGACAATGCTACTATTTGTTTATGTAACAGATTTTGTATACAATGTGTTTAAATATTGTGTTGTGATCAATTAAAGACTACAATCGTCTTTATGTTATTTAGAGAATATGAAATAATTAAATATTTTTTGAAAGAACGTAAATTGAACAATATATCAAATTATATTATGTCACCCTATTTGTAGATTGCTTAGAGGTTTACACATGTACCAGTCATCTACGTAACTATAAACGTAATATTTTATACCGTGGACGTGGGCAAAAGAACGTCACGTGATATTAGTACAGAAAATTTCATGCCTGGAATTTTTGGCACAATACCGCATTGACTGACTACCACAAATGGCATCTGTGTCGATATACACTTGAAATCTATCTAGATTTAAAAACGTATATCGACTATTTATAAGTAACATAAAGTTCAATTTTAATAGCGTGACAAAAATGCAAAAATCCTTCATTTTGGAATCGTTCCAAAACAAAATGTAACACTAAGGTTGTTTATTTTTAACTTCTTTGTCCGTTAAAAATATAAGGAAAACAGCATTGATATGTGGTCACACGTGTAGATGACACGGGCCTAAGAATACGGCAATAAGACACGGGGAATACATCCGCTATGATACATAGTGTGAATTGTGTTATATGTGTGTGTTATTCCTGTATTGCTTTTTCTTACAAAAAAAAACCTTAAACACTTCATTATCTATCAATTATCATCAATCCTTGTTATATCACTGCTGCTCACCAACTTCCCTCTCAAAATCAAAAAGGATTCAGGCCATAGTCTACGACGCTGTACGATTGCGGACTTGACATCTTTAAGATTGTTTGTTCAGTAGATACTTTTAAACATTTATAACTTACTGTTTTCTTTCGCCTTTAAATCAAGTGATAAATAATTAACTTGCTCGTGTTAGTCTCGGATTCGAACCGCGCATCGCGCCCGTGTCAGAAAAAATCATCGTTTTGTAAAATGAACTAAAATGATACCAAGCAGTAGCGCCGATAAAATTTTTCTTTCTGCCTTCAAAAACATGTTGTGATCCTGAAAGTAACTTCCGTTCAGTGAATCCTACAATTCAAGGGTGGGCGCCATTCACCTTAATACCCTCAGTTACGAATCAATTTGGCCTTCACACGCCTCTGATGACACCAACACATACTATCATATAGGTAGAGTCTGTCGCATGTTGTATAAAGCAATATTTTCTTTTGCGAAATCATACCGCTTCCGTTAATTTAGTTTTTAAGATATTCATATGTATTATCAAATTATAAATGATTGTTTAGTTAATTTATTTTTTCATCACCTGTACGCTTCAGATATTTTATCTTCCATAACTTCCTTTGATATAATGTATTATAGCGCAGACATTGATTGGTATTTATTTATCATACAGAATGGAATTCGAAATGCGTACTCTTGGACCATCCTAATTGCGTCACAGAAATTTCTCTATCTTTTGACCCCGTCCTTGTCACAGCTGATCACATTTGTGGGACCCCCTAGTGTGATGTCACATTTTGTAATTTTACACATACAAATGAAGTTATAATTAGTTGTAAGCAATTCTCAAATTATGAATGAGATATTGTCACTTACGTATATGACGTTACCAAAATTAAGACCTCCCCATCCCCTTGTCACACTATGTCACACTTTTATGACCCCCCCCCCCCTCTCGTATCGTGTGACGTAATTTATGGATGACACTGTCCTTGCAAAAAAGAAAAAAAAATAAAGACTGTCTCATCTATAATTTAAATCAAGTAAATCGTAAAAGTCGTAAAGACATCCAAAGCACTAAACAATCAATACAAAGAAGTTGGTAATTTCAGCGATCTGAACAAAAGTTTATGGTCACAGCGGTGTTTAACAGGTTGGTGTATAATAGTTACCTGTCTTAGGGAATGTAGTTTATGGGATTGCGATTTGTATGAAATTAAAATCGCCTCGAGAGCTATGCCGTTAACATGAACCACTCTATGAACTGCGGGTGATAAAATTACTAGGTGAACGGAGAATTATACTTATGTAGTGATAAGTTTGTGAAATTGTGATTGCATAACGGTATAAAAGGACCCTCATGCAGGCTTTGAGCTCATGGCTCTTACTTTTAGAAATACTTTTGTGTAATATCGATCGATTATCAATTTTATAGGCGTTCTATTTTAGGTTATCATTTCATCCAACATGGAGGAAAGTATCCTACATAACTTTTTTTTTAATTCCTTAGAATGTGGGAAATCTACCAATCCGCACTCGGTTAACCTGTTATCAGTCCTAAGTAGTGGAACAAATGGCTGGATTATGAAGGTATGTAATAGTTTTCTAAACTGGTAGTATAATTTTATGAAGAATTATATTTTATAACAAACCCATTAAATATGTTTTGACATAACTCGAAGCAAAGCAATTAGACCCGATGCTCTAGAACTTAAACCCCCAAGGTACAATCAAGAATTGTATTAATAAAATACTTTAAAAATCCCTCATTCCTTGAGTTGATTAAATCCTGATAATATTGAAGGATAAAAATGTATTAACAATAAATAAACTTATTTAACCTGGCTTAACTTACTAACTATATTGTTCTGGAATCGAAGCGCTATAACAGAGAATAATGAATAACAAGAGAGAAGATTATATCTTACTACTTGAATGGTCTTGCTTATTCATAATTATTAATTGCAGCAAAACACTGACAAGTAAATCTCTTTAGCAGAGCTTGAGGCCGGTAAACCCCTACTTGAATGGCACATAAACCAAAGTACGCCTCTCCTAATAATAAAATTGATTCTGACGATACATATCATAAATAACTCTCTATCGAATGAATCAAAACTGAATAAATCAGAATTAATAAGTACTGAACGTATCAATGGTCATTGATACATTCGCAAATTAAAAATTATCGTGTACAATGAACGCTTTCAATAAAATGAATACCTTAACTGTTTTTTACAATTGAAATTGAAAAATATATTGTTTTTAAGTTTTAGGTAACTCTTGCATATGAATTCAACATAGCTTGGAAAGAGGTTTTTTAAGCTGTAACGAGAAAGTAGACGGGCTACCTGATGGAAAACCAAATACCAGAGGAGTCGCCAATGTATTCCTGGCCTTGAAATAGAGCTTTTGATGAGCTCTATGTCATAGAGCTCCGTAAATACCTCAGGAGGAAGAGCAGTTGATGGGTATTTTCTTTTAAATATAATGTCTTTATTATTGTACAATGCTAAGCGTTAAAGTTATAGTACTTTCTTGTTATCGTCCTGATAATAAAAGCATATATGGAACCATCAAAGTTGAATTATTATGAAATCACAGACACTTGTTCCATATACTTGTATTGACACCTTCTATTTACTTGAATTGAACTGACAATGAAGAGTTACTCTTCTGTCAGAAGAAAGTAAAAAACAAACATCTCTCCTTTGCAACAAACATTCTCCACAACTTCACCTAATTTTAACATTATAATTACACATTTATCCTAAGCATATTTTAACGTAACTCATCACAGGCTCACAACGGCAGTTTCCATAAACATAACCCGTTCGTAGACCTCCTCGGCCCTTGATTGTTATTTACGACTCAAACGGCCGGCCTCTTCCTCAACTCGTATTTAATAAATCGACCCACCAATGATCATGTTGTCACCGCTTATTGCCCCAGACATTGGCCTACGCAATTGTTAAGACGATGATTGCAGTTTTGCCGCTATGCGACACGTACTTGTGTATATAAAATACAATATCAATATGTACTTTGACGTTGTCGAAATATTTTATAGACTAAAGTACAATTTCATTTTTTTAGATTAATATAAGGAGTATTAAGCGATCATGTACGCGGTCACTGCCACCTGTACATCTAATGTAAACAATTTCATGTTGAACAGAAGATCCGTCTTTTCAGGGATTTTAGTTTTTCTCAACGACTTTCTGGTACCTACTGAGTTACAATGTCTTTTCCTACGAATCTTTGAAACATAGTCTGAATCTAACTAGTACAGAGTTACGCAGCTTTTCTCCTATTCTTGAACCTTAATCTGAATTTAAACGATTTGAGAGCTGATGCAGTTCAAACGCTATAATTCCAATACGACATAGCTAGATTGTTCATCTCTTACTGAATTACGTTGCCTTACGTAATTTTTCAATCATCTTGCATTTGTACAAACTACGAATTGGAGCAATGCACGACAACTGCCTCTAAGCGAAGTTACATTGCATGGTAGAAGATATTACTTTACGAAAAGTTCAAAGAAGCTGTTAAAAGATTCTTTCAAAACCATCGCTGCATTGGCAAAGTTTGTTGTTAGTAAATGATGCAATTTCAGCCTGTCTATCGCCAATTTTTTTATGTAAAAAAGTGTGTTTGCTGTATCGTATTCCTCATAAAATTAAATGAAGTGAGAATTTAAACTAAATTAAATATAAATTAAATAAGTAAGATGCTCCACAAATTTATTAAGTGTCTTTCGATTTAAGGTGATAGAGCCGGTAAAACAGACATAGCTAATATCGTTATTGTTTAATAAAGTTTCATTGATTTAAAATCTATTATGTATTTTGAATTTTTTCTGATATACCGATTTGGAAAAAGACACATTGCTAATTTTGCTTGTTTTTTTTTTATATTTAAAATTAATTTGTAAACACTCATAATAATAAAGTAAATAAATTTACGTAAATCTAATTTAAATTTAAATTGCATAAATGCATAAATTTTAACAGCTAGATAATGCATAGTTAAGTTTTAAAAGTTTTACCATTTTCAGGAGAGAAACTTAGGATTATATGACGCAACGAAAACTCAAGTTCATTGACATAAGGTCAAGGGTCAAGGTCATGACTTTTGCACCCCTGAAATTGCAAGCAAATAGTACTTACATCAAACTTCAAACAACATCAATGTTACTATAATAATCGTAAACAAATACCGGTACTACAAAATCACAACATTGAACGATAAATCGTCTATCAACTGACCTTTTGCGTTGATGCCTTCGGATCCTAATAACGTCGTTGATCAAATGTCACATCACCATCACACCACGATAATAACTGTCTCACAGTTATCGGACGAGAGGGAAAGTTTAAATTTTCCTGTTTATTTACATGTGAGACGCTACGACGTGAGTCGCCGACTGGCAGTAAGGACGCGGGAAGGTCGTCACAGCCGCGCATGCGTCGCTCGGAATGATCAACGGTGCCAAAAATCAAGATCTCTAGACTTATCACCTGGATTCAATCACCTGACTGCATACGGCTATTGGATCACGTTAGTCGCGATCGAATTGACGAGTGAGGTACTGAACGTCACAACCAAGGATCCGACGACCCGAGTTCGATTCCCGACGACAAAGCATGTACATTTTTTTGTAATATGGAAGTCACAAACGAGCATGCAGTCCACCTAATGATAAATAGCCACAGACGCACATAGATCTGCAATCAACCTCGGATAAGATCAGGTCTCGATCAAGTGTGTCCGATGCCACACATGCATTGCTACCTCTGAGGACTAAGTTGGAACGCCTAGGATAAGTAGGTATATGTCTCCACACCCTTCAGATAAGAACAGAGCAACGCTTTACACTAATATTATAAGTCAGAAAATAGTGTAGCGGTGGTGTCTCCAGAATCATAAAGAGTTCTACCACCTTCAAAAAGTAAAAAAGTTTTCCGTAATATTTGTACAATCTTACGAAAAAACTTTTTTTTTTTATTATTTGAAAAATAATACATGTATGTAAGTATTTATATTACTAACACCGAAAATCCCTGTAGTATAAGTTATTTTAAGAGTACTATAAAGACTTGACACTCATTGCCGTCAAAAATCTTTAGGCGCATTTTGCGAATATACTTACTTGCTCTGTTTCGTCGATGAATTGATCTATTTTAAAACTGTTTTTACAAAACCCTTCCCTAAATAATAGTAAAAAACATATTTTCTGTTTATTATAAATTATAAACATTATACTTTGCATACTTTGTGTTCCCAAATATTGACTGTATTTTAACATAGGTACATTTTTATTTCTTTCGGAAAAAATAACTTGTCAATGCCCATCAATTTTATATCCTATTTCCTAAAAGCTTGAGTAATTATTTTTCTGTAATCATAAGGATTACTTAGTCACACACACTTTGTCACAAAGAGTACAATAAACAAATTATGTAGTAAGGTAGCATAGTGTACCATAGAAATCAAATATTTTTTTAACTTTTTTACAGGATAGAGGAAGCATCGAGCGTGCAGTCCATCTGATGGAAAATGGCTACTGCTAGTCATGGATATCTTTAATCAAACCAAAAAAGGATTATAGTACTAACTGAGGTCGGCCTCAGATACGTTGCTAGCTTTACAGACTAAATTGAAACGACTAATGTTTATTACACTCCTATTCACACTCCTTAAACTAAAACACAACAGATCTTAACACTGTCGTTGTAAGGAAGAAGTAAGTGTAACTTGATGCTTCCGGAGTGGCATCACGAAGGGTTCTACTAACTTTAAACTGTAGTAATAATATAAGTAATGAAATGAAATAGTGCACATACACTGCCAATTCTGGCCTAAAAAGAATGTTATTCAAAAGAATTTTTAAAGTACTTATAAAATTTAATTTACTTAT